>JABUQX010005101.1:25000-30793 GCA_015478945.1 Trachelipus rathkii
AAATAAAAATTGAAGAGTTTATCTCAGACATTCACTCGACTCTCATGGTCAGGCGTAGTGTAAATATTCTAAACAATTTAGGTAAGATGATTTTAGTAATTCATATAAATTCTTCCCATTTTTCTTAGAATTTTATATTTTGTCCTTCACTTTATATATATATATAATATCTATAAATAATCTAAAATGAAATAATTAATATTAAAACCAAGAGATAATATCATCCAATTTATTTTTATTTGTCTTTTAGTTCCAATCATACATTTAAATTAATATATTATATTATTCATATATAATATATATACTATATATATAATATATATAACACTACGTCCCAACCTATATTAAAATAATTAAACTTGTAATATTTGATATCAATATAAAAGTAATTTTTCGAGTTTTTAGAACAAAGTATTGAAAATAAATATAACAATAACATAAATATAAAAATAATATATAAATACTACAATTAATTATATTAATATTAGTACTATACTATTAAAGTATATACAAATATAGAGAGCACACAATTATTCACTGGTTTTTGCCCTCGCCCCCGAAAAAAAATTTCTGGAGTAACATACGACTACATATTATGTACTATATATATTAGGAGTTTATTTAACTACTTTTGAGCCTTCCCTAGTATTTCACTAGTTATTACTTACTAAGTATTATACTACTATAGTTATTATCTCATTGATTGGCATACATAGGCATTACTACTAATTATATATTAGTATATATATATAGATATATTCGTATTTTATAAAATAATAACACTATAATAACCGAAACATACTATTATACAACCTATAGTAATATAAATATTATACTCCATATTCCACTCACACTTACCTAGCATAAGTATATAATACTAATTATTAACTTGCTCGAATACTTATCTAGATATATATATAGTCATATAATAATAATATATATATATATTATAGAAACATATATATGGAGTACTACATATATAAATAAACATACATACAAATCTTTACTTAATACATTAGACAAGAGAGAACTCTGGATCTTTCAGAGACATTGGGATACTGAGCCCGAGCAGGATGGCCACACGAGACTAGAAATAAGTTGAGTAAGGACAATTACTAAGAGTACATTATATAATTATAATATATATATATGGTAATATAACCAATATCTATAATATTAAAATAGTAACAATATACTTTATATTTACGATAAACTTAACATCATATCACTATCTCAATCACTTAGTATATATCCTATACTAATACCATACATGAGTAGTATTATCACTTTACTATTGACTATATATATATCAGTAGTATATAACGTATACATTATATGACATATACAGTTATATTTTATATTATTATCACACTTACTTTAATACTTAGTATACTATATAACACAAATATATAGATATCATATACCTACAAGCGTAGTTCGAGGTTCACAGTACATTTTTGTCAAGATACACATAGTCACAAGTACAGTATCTCCTAAAGATTGTCTCAAGTCCATAAGTATCCAACGATACTCCTTATGAATTTGATTCTATAAAGTACAATAGTGGTACCAATCAAGTGGTGATCAAAGTACTCGATCTACTTTATGCAAAAACTTCAGCGACAACGACTTACTCATTTCTATTGATAAACTTCCTACTACTTGGTACTAATATATAATGTATACATATCATATTACTATATATACTATATAATATATATAATAATAATATAAATAATAATATAATAACATACTTCTAAAAAAATTAGATTATAATAATCCATTCACATCATCACCACCATTTCTTCTCCAAGACTGGAGGTAAGGTGACCCGCTTATCGTAACACTTGCACCGGATAACAAAAAAATAGCTATTCACAGAATATGAAACAAGTGAGGAAAGTAACAGCCCAGCCGTACCTGCTCCCATGTCATTGTTCCAATTTAGTGATGTGAGAGAAATCACTTGTCTCATCAAGAACAGAGAAACCACCCTTTATATTCAATGCGACCGCGATGGGACCCTCACTAATGAACATCTCGACAATGGTGGGGTTTCATCCTTGCAGGTGGCTTCAACCATTCTACCTCCTCGACAAAACCCCGCCATTTCATTTTATATTGCACCTTTCTCCTCGGCGCCTCTGAGCCAAACTCACTACTTTAACTCTCCTGTAGGCCATTCCATGTCTCTGCATCTCACGTCCACTAATCCTTCTTCGTCTTCCTATCCCGCGCTGATTTATCATCACACTCACCACCGCCATACATCTCAATTAACCGACTCTGCACTATCATTTCCCATACTTTCCACGGATGTCACCAATACCATACTAAAACAATGCAGATTTACTCTCTTCATTTAATTCACTTCTCAATTTACCCATTCCTATCACACACATAACACAATCTCGTCTGGAACTCTAAAGAGTGCATAGATCAACCTCACTTTATCATTTCTTTTCACAACCTAACACTCCCCTAAAGATTGTCCACTCTGAAACACATTGTATTTAGATCTATTTCTCTATTCCAGACCATAGTCCACTACTATACATTAACACGCAGGTAACAAAACATACCCTCATGTGTAAGACCCTAGCGCACTCAAGACTTAGGTCTTTTTACATCCACCAACGAATTTAATTGCACCAGCCACCTTAATGCCATTCACAACCTTTCTACTACACTCATGGCAGTCATACCGCTCCGCTTTCATTTCAAACATCATATCTCTAAATATTCTAAATTCAGACACTAAATCCAGGCTCTTCGACCATCTAACATAACTACACACCGAGGACTTCCTCACTTACAGACCGATTCAACTTCACTCTTACTCGTTAACACTTTACTTTTCAAACACCTCCTTTACACACCCTGCCAAATCCTTCTACCAGTCCTCTCAAACTACTTCAAAATTTTGCACACAAGAACCAAATCATCGCACATATAATAGGTAAGATCTACCCTCCACTCTCGCTCTATTCCCCATTCAGTTCTAACACTTCCATTGTCACCCGCCTTACTCTAATTCTTCAACAACCTCATCCATATACAGGATTGGAATCGGAAAAGGAAGACATAGCACAATCCACTGTCGCCACTTGCTATTGATATTAAACACATCACTTCGACTCTACTCTATTCTTACACACGCTTCACTAAAATCGTCATACATAGTTTTGATTCCATCATGAAGACTTATCCACCCCAGCTATTCCACTATCACTTAAACATCCTCCCATATAGGCTTCCCTATTAATTCCTATAACGCTTGTTTCAAATCCACAAATCCTAAATACAAATTATTCTTACTCCTCCCTCATTATCCCAATACATTTGAGTTTCACTTTTACAGATATATGATCCACATACATCCATTTTACCAAGACTGCGAACTCAAGCTCTTGTCTTTCCCCCAAAAATACAATCTTTTTCAGTCCATTCGACGCCACTCTTATGCGAACCAAGAATACCAGTCAATATCTTCTCTACAACACTCAATAAAGCTAATTACCACTTATATTACTTTGACAGTTGACCGTGTATGCCCCAACGTTCTATAGTATAAGTACTGAATATGCTCTCCTCGCAATTATCTCTCATAATATACTTAATATACCCTCCATAACACGGCTTGTTGATACATCTTTCAAATCCTATTTATATCAATGCAAACCACTCGACCTGATAACTATAAAGATAGTATATAGTTATATAAATAGATATATTATATAAATATAGTGTATCTATTGAATTTTAGTCCAATTATATCTACACCAAAAATATATATTCAACTTAAAAAAGTCAAAAAATATAATTTCTACAAACCCAACCACCGTGACCAAACACACAATCCCTCACCTATTTACCCATTCCTCCAATATATATAATATATTATTAATCCCAAAAGCAGTTCTGTTAATTCTATAATAAACTTATTACCTTCATTACTTATATATATTAAAGACTAACTCCGTCTAACAACTACTCTATCTCTCAATAAAGAATTATCTTACTCACAAAATACTATCCAACTCTAATCTATACTCACAACAATGTAAAATATCTTATCACGATCGGCTATTATAAAAGCGCAGCATTAGTCACCTGTTTTGGTGCGGTGAACCATAGTGCCACACACTGCAGTGCACAGTAGCAAGATTAGTAGGAAGGTGTGGTGAAAACAAGATAATACTTTGAGTCAGACAGAGACTCGGTCGAACAGTAGAATCTACCGAGTGTGTAACATCCGACTACATATCAAATAGATTGTGCTTTGCAATCACTGCAATCATATAGAATCTTAGTAAGAAGAGGTAAGAGTCACATATATATGGTATTAACATAAAGCATACGTGCCCAATCTTAGAAGTACTAGACCCCACCCAAACGTAAACTTCCCTAGAATCACTATACATACAGAACCTTCCTAATTTTAACCTACAACAAAAGAGTAACGGAGGAGAGAGAGAGCAGACAAGTTATATCCCACTATTTGTTTCAAAGGGATAAACGTAAATCTCCTGGTTATATTATCTCAAAAGATAGGTATTGAAAAATTTATCTTATAGAATGAAACTTATTCCTATGAAATAGGACGATATAGCATTTAATATATAATATATCTATTATTAAAATATTTATTTTCCATACTAGCAGTTATCTCTTATTCTTAGCATGAAAATCGTTGTGTGTAGAGTATTGAGTAGGAGAGATCCACAGTGAAATTGCAGAAAGTAGCTGGCAAATTAAAATACCTTAGTGATATATAAAAAGACAAGTCTTTGAGTGCCTAAAGTCTTACGAGAGAGTATGTGTTACCTGAAACGCGATTAGTATTGAGACACTATGATCTGAATAAGAACTTGGAACGAAAATATCTTATAAACAAACTTATGAAAGAGTACTACCATATGTGTCTAGTAAAAACTTTTTAAAGTGTACACAAATTATCTTAGTGAGAGAGCGTGAATATACGGCGTCTTTGACGTAGATGTATGAATTAAAACGAGAAATGACTTGTGATAAAATTTTATGGTATATAAATTTGCGAGAAGGACAAGAAAGGAATGAATAGAGAAGAATGAAAGTACGTTGAGATGTTTAGGTCATATGTGGAATATGATATATAATATGTATATATAATTAGTTGTTTGAAGTATTATGACATTTGTTGGAAACTTATTTTATAGAGAGAGAGAGAGACATTATAGATACAAATTAGGTGATAAGTAAAGTGAAAAAGATATTTTTAAGTCAGCAAAAGAATGTTCTGGAGGAGTGAAATGTGAGTTTGCAAGTCGATAACAAAGTTCATGAATAGATTAGAATGCAGGGTTTGTGAGGGTGATGTTGTGTGACTACCACCCTGACGGTACTATATACTCCTAGGATAATAAAATTGAATACCCCACATTGGATGACTACGACAGATATGCCATAGATGAAAATGAGGTGTCATTCATATCCCCACGTCCACCGCTAGTAATAGTCATCCTAAAAGCAAAATTTTGCACTAGAGTGTTTACCTAAGATATCTTCCATATTTTGTACCTATGATACAAGGTATAAAGGGCACTGAGTAAGGAATGATGGCATGTATCTTCTCTGTGTTCTACACTTTTCC
The DNA here is from genome assembly GCA_015478945.1 of Trachelipus rathkii. NCBI lineage: Eukaryota > Metazoa > Arthropoda > Malacostraca > Isopoda > Trachelipodidae > Trachelipus > Trachelipus rathkii. The sequence continues at coordinate 30,633 of JABUQX010005101.1, forward strand.
AACACTTGTGTCATATCTTTCTCTACTTCTTTCTGTTTATTTCCTAGTCATCGTTAGTCGCACCGGTTAGCTACACTCTACCTTTGGTAGGGAAAAGCATACAATTGATCCGGCCAGTTTCTTATGTAGCAATAAGTCACAAGATATAAATCTCCTCTCTT
>JABUQX010005102.1:0-45000 GCA_015478945.1 Trachelipus rathkii
TTAGAGTCGCTCACAACTGAGTCGACAACTACAATTCTCTCTACCACCAGAAACCCTCCTTCACAGAAATTCAAATTGAGAAAGCTGAACCATTATAAGAATTATAAAAAATAAAAATGAAATATTTCTGGAACAGAAAAATTTTATATTTTTTTCATAAAAAGTTTCACTAATATAATGTAACACAACAGAAAGACTAACTATTATAATATTATTTATATCAGTTATATTATTTTTAAATAATAAATTATAATAAGATTATATTTATATATTATAATTTTATTAATAATATATTTTTATTCATGGAATTAATTTTATTTTTCTTAGTTTGATCATGTTTATCTTGTTTGTTTGGAGAGAGATGTTTTCTTACTAATCACTTTATATCTACACTGAAACCAATATTATAATTAATATATTATATATATATATTATATATTATATATATGAATATTAATATATATAAATAATATATTAATTAATTAAATATATATAATCACTAAATTAGTGTGGCGATAACTGTTACTGCGGATGAGTCCGGTAACTCGTTTGATGCATTGCTCGGGCTTTATGCACTGAGTTTATCTATTATATATTAGAAAACTATTAAATTACTGAAAATTCTCTTATATAATAACTGTTTTATTACCTTTAAATTGTATTATAACTACTAGATATATAATAAATTCTCTACTTATTATATTTTGCGAATTAAATTTGGTACAAATTATGAATAGTAAATTATTATGACAGTAATATACATATTAATATATAAAATATATATATTTATTTAAAATTATAAACTAAGAATATTAAGAACATCATCGTTCATATTGAATAATTGATTAATATATATAGTTCCTATATTAATTGTATATTCCGTAATAGCCCCGGAGAGAAAATTTTAAAGAAAGTGTACAATGAATCACTGGCATTTTCGGAATATGTGAGTTGGTGTTATATTCGATTGAAAATTTATTATAAGTTTTTTTTATATACAAGTTATATTTAGTTATTTTTTATTTGTTATTTGGGATAACTTTAGCATAAATTCATTAATAAACACCCGTTTTTATTTAAAAACAATTTATAATATAAACCATTTAAGTTTGTTCTTAATGCGCATATCGGATAAAATATTAATTTTAAATTCTAATATACTGGTAATTTATACTATAATCTGAAACTATTACTTTTAAGTTATATAAATGAGAATATCTTACATAAATGAAACAGTAATAATTAATATTAGGTAAAGACACAGGCAAGATTACATTGTGAGTAAATGACCTCACTATATTAATAATAGATTGTATTAGTGTAGTTTTAATTGATTTATATTGATTTATATTTGAGTGTTATTGTAGAATGGATAATATTATATTATTAAGTATAAATAGTTATTAGTTATATATTTTTTAGTTGAGAGGTGGAGATTAGAGTGATTATATTATTTGTATATATATTAAATTTAGTAATGACAAGAGATATTATTATATTATATATTTTAATTTTGTCAGGTGTTGATATAAGTCTAGGGTGTATCAATTTTACTTATTGTATGTTGACTAGTTGTTTGTTTGTTGAAGTGGAAGTTTACCATCTGGTTTATGTGGATTGATTTAATTTATATGTCTGTTGGGTTGGTTAGAAGAGGGTAGGGTGAGATGTAGTATGGGAATGGTATGTTTTCAGGATGTGCCTTAATGTGTTGATTGTGTGGTGTTTTGTGTTGTTTGCGGTGGTGTGAGAGAGAGTGAGAGAAGTTATTGCAGGTAACACGCTCAGTTTAAAAGCTGTTGTTGTTGGTTTTTAGGGAGTTTGTGTTATGTGTTAATAGTGTGGTTTATTTATTATATGTTAATTATTGTATATGTCTGTGAAGTGAGTGGTGAGGTTTGATAATACTTATATATATATAGGTATATATATATATATATATATATATTATATTTATTAATAGTAATTATTAATTATAATATGATATGATTATATATATATAGTAGTTATTTAATTATTATTATTTATTTTATATTTAGTTTATTGTTTTGTAATACCTTAATAATATATATATATTAGTTAATTAATTATATATGATAATGTATATATATTATTATAAGTATATAGTTAATATAGTATATAATAATATATATATATATAATATTTATATTAAAATATTATATAGACTACATTAATTATTAGGCGATCTTCACTGCTTTTATTTAAAGGCCAGTCAATCTAGCAATCTTCAATAAACTACTAAATATGACTACCTGAGAAATAAGGAATATACTAATTTGATATGTAGGAAATCCTTGGCAAAACTATATAATTTATTATAATATTGCAGAAATTAACTGTAATAATAAAATAAAAAAAAATGAATCCCCTAAAAAAAAAAATAAATAAAATAACATTATCTGATTTTTTAGGAAAAAGCCAAAGATAGCGTGGATGCACGGCAGTCTTAATAAAATACCATAACATTATTTTCGTTTAGGAAAATTAAATAAAAAAATAAATTAAATAAAAATAATATATTTGACTTTTATTTCATTTATTTTATTTATAGGTAATGAAATATAGGGACATAGTTATAATATATATAATATATATATATATTAATATTATTAATATGATATATTATATATTATTAACTAATCTCAACACTTCAATATAATATATTATCATAAATATACAGTATTAATCTATTTATCCTAGATATCCTTTTTATATTATAATATTTATATATATATATATTTAATATGTAAGATTATGTTATATATTGTAAAGGTATATATTTACAGCGTGCAATAACGTAGGGTGAGCTCGAGCCGACGGGGAACATCAATAGAGGGGGACCGTTTTTCATACCCCGTTAGAGGAGGGGCAGGTAGGAAACCCCCCGACTGACCTATACAAAATACCTAAATATGAAGCGGGGGTTTCACGGAGACCCTCTTATATATACCCGGATGAGGGTAGGGGGTAATTAGTCCTACCCGTTAAGTTTCTTCTATATCAGGTATAGGCCCGATGAAAACCGAAAATTGTCATTTATACAACGGATATATTATATATATATTATCCACTTTAACTAGATCATTATCCTATTTTATGTAAAATATAATAAATAATGAAAAAAATTTATAATAGAAATACTATTTATTTTAACGAGTAATCAATAAAAGGTCCCTCTAATAATCAGGCTTCTAATCAATATTATTTTACATGTTATTTTAAAATAACATGTCATCAATTGTTTTAAAATTAAATCATTTTATAATTAATATATTAAAAATAATTTTCAATTCACTTATTCCCTCTGTTCCTTCTCTCCTTATTACAAATATGTCATAATACGCTCTTGCAGCGCTAATGCATAGTTATATTTAATAGTATATTACATACTATTCCATGTTGTACTTTAACCATAACTATAGACTAGCTTAGGTTTTATTTGCTCATATTACATTTATGTATCTTACTGCTCGTAGATAATATAGTGTTTAATGTGTTTTTATTTGAGACTTTTCATTTCTTTTTATGTTTATCTTTTTTTATTCTTGTATTTATATTTACTGAAAATGTTTTCATTTTTTTCTTAAGTCCTATCTTTTTCTTTTTTTCTCAAGTTCAAACTAATTGATCAGGTTGATCGGAACACTTAAGACCTATTCCATTTCTGTCACTCACTCAAGAATACAGCATTTTTGAATAAGCATGCATGCGCAAATCCCGGCATACCAGTCCCTCCTCTTGATCCGTCTTAAGATGAGGCCTCGCATCTTAGTATCGCTCGTATCGTCTTGATGATATCGAAACCAGTAGTTTAATCCCTTGATCGTCCTTGAAGTTGATAGGAGAACCACTTATATTGCCACGTGGAGATTCGTGCTTGAGAACCATGAAACCACTCTAGTAATCCAAGAATGATTCTTGATACTAATGAGCCAACTAGTAATTTCCTCTAATCATTACTGAAGAATGAAGCCACTAGTATCTACTGGATCGTCTGAAGATGAACCTAACTATAGATATCTCACTGATCGTCTCTAGAAGTGACCACTAGTATCGCCTGATCGTCTTGAGAGATGAAACATTAGCTATCCTTGATATTTCTTGAAAATTGAACACTTAGATATTCCACTATATCGTCTTGAAAAATGAAAACTCACACTATGTAATTATCACCTTGAAGTTGAGTATTGAAGTATGAAGCACCAATTATTAACTGATCATTTTTTATAACTTCTATCTCCATTTCATATATTAACTCACCTATATACTTTTATGGATTATAAAGCGAATTGAGACCTTACTAAATTGAGGTCATAATTTATTATCAAGATGTAATTTTATATAAGACTTAGTTTATACAATATAAAGGATATATAATTATATTGATAATCATACCCTTCAAATCTACAGAATTTAATGTGCAATAAGTATTAGACGAGTATGGAGGGATACAGTAGATTTGCAGAGATGAGTAGCGCACGACTACCGTAGATAGAAAGATTTTATATATTTATTTAAATGAACACGTGGTGACATTACTAGTGGAGTTCGTAACAGTCTGAATTCTTCTATAAGATAGTAAACATAAATAAAATATAACAAAAAATAAATAAAAAAAAAATAAAAAAAAATATATTATAATATTAATTTATATATATATATATATATATATTGTAATATATATATATATAGATATATATATATATATTTTTTATGATATTAATATTAATTAATATAATATATAGTAATATTATAATAATATATTAATATATTATATATATTAATATTCACTATTATATTATATATTATGCAAATTAGATTATTACCTATATGTTTTTGGTTATAATAGTATATGCATATGCATTATAACTTTAACACATTTATAATTGATTAACAATATAACTGATAATGTTAAGGATTATTTCATTTTATCAATACTAAATGTAATATTTTTAGCGCATTGTATATATATTATATTGAAAGCAATCTAAAATTCATTATAAGGCTTAATTTATTATATATTACATATATATCTCTTAACTGACTGAATCTTAACCGTCGTTATATATCTTGATCAAGTCACAGACCCAAGAGTCCTACTATGTATGAAGAATAATAATAATTACCATATAATTATCAAAAGCATATATATTCTGAGTCCTTTAGGATAAGTCAATAAAATAAACCCAAATAAACTTATCAACCCTCGAACACATTCAGAGCACTATCATATATCATCTCTTTTATATACTATAATAATCTCAACTTATTAAATGTAACACATGCATTAGTATAATATTATTTTAATATATTTATTAATATTAATATTATTAAATGATAATATATTATGTGTTTCAGGTTTAGAGGTATGGTGTATTGTTTAGAAATAATTAAGGTAATAGGATAATCCCGATATTTCAGTAAGCATAATGCGTTGATCTTATTTAAAATCGATGCGTGTAAGACGTATGAATATACAATACTAGTTATTACAATCATTTCTTCGAGGATAGATCGCACTCACCAGTACTCTCCGTCTTTATACACAAACTTAAACCCTCACAGAATTACAACTATAATATTAATCCATAAATTATCTAGAATTTATATGGACTTCCACTACATTGCATTGAGAATATTAAAATAGCATATATGAATTATTGTTAAAATATAATTTAGAACTCTGTATTCTTTTCACTAAACTAATGCTCATATCTCTTTTTGATGCTGTAAGCGAAAATCTGCGACCATTTTTAACAGGTCTCTGAGTTCTCTGCTTTAGTTTGTACGAAATTGGGAAAGTTATAATATTGTATTGTATCACTTATAGATCGGTTTTGCAACCTTTCGAATAGGATAAAAGACTAATTAAAATCATCTAATTGTTTAATAGCAAAAACTGTTACTTTTTCTTTCTAGGTAGACAACACGATATAACACGAGATATTCCAATAATTATAATGCCAGTCAGTAATTTAAATGAAACATTGCCCGTCCAATATGAAGAAGAAAGAGGTGACTCTAACGTAAAAAGATAAAAAATAAAAAAATTAAACTGTGCACATAATACTTAACTATGCTTGATTAGTATAACGGTGTTGTTCGTTTCCCGAATCCTGTTCCACATGCTCATCATCCATCTCATGTGTCTATCGCCATATCTGTCAGTCTCTCAGTGGCTCTCCACTTATCCATCTCGCTGTCATAGCTCCCTTTTTTGGAATCAAAGTTAGATCCTTAAGGCTATTCTTTCGCCGATTATTGAAATTTCTCGTCTCTCCTTCTCTCTTCCTCTCTTCTCTCTCTCTTCTCTCCTCTCTCTCCTCTACCGAGAGAGATGTCACGATCTGACTGAGCACGATGAGCAGAGACACGTATGCATGACGAGTATGTACTCGAGAGACGATGAACGACGAGAGAGAGGAGAGATTAATCCATATAGCAATCCCCGAAGAGTTTAATGAATAAATCAAGCGAGTAAAATAAATACACGCTCCCAGACATACAACGAAAGGGTAAATCACTTCTACTCCCACATACGAAAACTCGTTGCACTATATGTATTTAATTGCTTGTCTAGTAAACTAACGATTTTGTCCCTATCTTCTGCCGCTCGTCTGATCCTCTTCCGTCCTCTTCTGCTGTTCTATATACTCCATTCCTTCTCCTCGATCTCTCCGTGTCTCATCGTCTGCTCTCTCTCTTGTGCTTGCATATCTCATCTACTCTTTCTTCTCTCTCAATTACATACAGACACCTGGTTTCTATAACCGCTCAATTATACTCATACTATTCCAGTTCTTCTCTCACATATTCCTCTAAGTGCAGCATGCCTCTAAGCTGGTCCGAGTCTCGGGATCTGGAACGATAGTTCACGAAGAGAATATTGACTAGGTCTTAATGTCCATTGTTTTCGCTGTTTTGTTGATCTTCTTGTCTAGATTTGTTGAAATTCTGTTATAACGCATTTTGTGTAATAGTGCTTTGTAAGTGGTGAGCTCGATAGAACGTAGAAAATTTCAGTAATAGATAAGGTATGTTATTTCTTTGTCTCTATTATGTCGTTGCTCACCTACCTACTATTTGTTAGGACAATAGACTGGATTGGCTCATCTTAATAATTAATAAAAATGACTGCAAAGATGCTTGTAATAATATAAAACAATATATTAATTTATTTTTTGTATCTCATTTAAATTTCCGAGCTCAAATACGAAAATAATTAATTTGAATTTAACTTGGATTCGCTTTACGACAAAATACTGCTAAACGTTGAGCTACTAAGTCAGGGAGGTGGCCAAACCTTTTTCAATACTCTAGCAGCCAAATTTTTTTCACGACGTAGTTCAGAATGTCGCCATAATTATATATTACTATAATAATAATATATATAATATATTATTATATAATATATATTATAATTAATAGTTATTAATAATTAACTATATTATTATATATATAATATATTATTATAATATTATATATTATATGATCAAAAAATAATAATATTCTTAATAATAATAAAAACATTATATTATATATATATAATTTATAAACTTATGCTTTAAATTTTTTTATTAAACAACTTACTGTGATAGTGTAACTCATTAAAACCTATTATTTAAAACATATAATTTATTTATATATATAACATTCTAAATTTCTATAAGTATTATACCTGTAACAATTTTTTCACCCCACTTTATTTTTTCCCCCCCTCCTTTTCCTTTGTTAACAATTTTTAATAAAAATTAATATTTATGTTTAAATATTATTTAATTTTTTTAAAAGTAATAATAAATTAAAAAAACATCGTTCTTCTCAAAATAAATATTTGTTGAAATAATTTTTTTTATATAAAATAATTATAAAATAGGGAAAACTTTATTAAAATTTTTTTTATTTCTGAGGAGATGAAAGACTTTATGAAAAATAAAAATCAATTTCAGTTAGAAATATGAGAGAAATCACTACATCATTATTCACTGATTAACACACAAATTTACTGATGATTCATTTGACGATGTTATTATTTACAAGGTATATTAGAAATTTACATATTTTGGGTTTTGGCGGGTAAAAATGTATTGAATATGAAAGTCGATGCTATCATAAATAAAAAAGGCTAAGCGAGAAGGATATTTTATGCCTTATTCTTTCTTACGTCCTCCTTTGTTTTCTATTGTATAAAAAACTTTTTTAGTAAATTAATTAAAATTGAAATTTTTAGTATTTTCATTATATAATAATATTTCGTAAGAATAGGCTGACGTAGCCCGTTAAAATATTAAATATCTCCCTAAAAAAGTCGCCCGTATATGCAACGCGCACACTTTAATCATCACTAATGATCGCCTAACGTTTTGGCGCATGCGAAAAGGGTTGGCCACCCCTATGCTTCTAAGGAGAAGCTTTGTCGACTCCATACAACCTACACTTTCTCATTCTTTATATACTTGATAGCCCAGTCCATTTAACCGCTTATGTTACAATAAATATCGCTCTAAATTTTCTCCCATATTTTTCTCAAACTATCCTATATACTTTGAGGTGGGATTGTGGGGGTATTATATGTAGGAGTTAATTTTCTGATAATACATTTTTTCTAATCACTTTAATATTATTATATTATATATTATTATTATTAATATTATATTTTTATTATATATATAATTATATACGAATATATAAGCCAAAAACTAGAGGATTATACTTAATATATATACGGTTATATATTATTAATAACAATAAGTACTATAACAATAACTTAAAATATTATTATATATATTAATATCAATATAAATTATAATATTAACATATTATATTTTTATATTATTTATTATTATAATAGTAATAATATACGCTCAAATAATAAATTATAGGTCTTATATTATATTATTATTGATAATACGAAGTACTAACTGTCTGCTTACGGTAAAGCCTATATTTATTATAATGTATTACGATATAGTTTCATTATACTATGATCTATGTCTACTATCGCGTTGCCGGAGTGAGTTTTATTCATATCGATTGCATGAATTCGAAATAATTTTTATTTGATAAGAAAAATAACAACTGTCATTGTGTAAAAGTCAAAATTAAAATATGTATTGTGAATAAAAGAGCTTCATTCACCTTTAGAGAAATATTTTATATAAAAAAACTTGTATAAGTTAGGAGGAATGAAACGTACACCAGTAAACTTTCAAAGTTCTTGAACATGTACGCACTAAACCACTAGACCATTAATACTTTCACGTGTGTAAGTATTTATTTCATACTTTCTAGATATTATACCTAATTGTATTTGCAGATACAAACACTATTCCACATTACTAAATCTCACTTGCTATGTTTATTTAAAGTTATATTATTTATTTATATTGTTATAGAAATAAATATTATTGAGAAGTAATGGTTTTTTAGTATGCGGTAACTGTTTTTTGTAATTTGTATCGCGATAACATAAATTATGAAAAAATTTGTACCGGGCCTAAATATAGTACTCCCAAAACCGGAAAAGCTCATAATTTTCTTCATTTATTTTTTAAATTTCATGTAATTATTAAGATTAATTAATATAATATTAATTTAATTATGTATTAATATAATATATATATATATATACTTTCACTTATTACACACCTTTAATATATATGTGGTTCAATACCTTTTTATCTTACAAAAGGCTGTATCACTTTATTCCTATTATACTACGATCTTGCTAACCTAATAAAAATACGTAGTTGTCCTTTTGGATGTAGGTTAGTTTACGTTAACATATTGTTTTCTGGCTATTGTTATGGTAGGTATTGGTAAAGTATTATTTAGTTTGTTATGATTTATATTGATATTTTTAGGAGTGTGTTATGTGATTTATATGGATAATATGCTATGTATATGATATATATCTCCTAAGAAATAGCATATCCTTACAAAAAACCATCGATTCATACGACTAAGTAAATAAGTTAATCCAACTAAAAAAATTGCTTGAACTTGCTCAGTTTGAAGTGCGATATTTTCGAATTATAATTTATTAATTAATTGATTATCATTGACGAATATAAGGAAAATAAAGTAACAACTGCTTAGAACTATGAATAACTGAGCACTTGAATTCTTTAAAATTGATTTTCTTTTGTTTAGAAATTGTTGCCAAAAATAATTTTTCGCCAAACGTTGTTATACTTATACTATTCTTCTCTAAAATGGTTAGGAAAGACACGAAGATTATCTAGTACAACAATATACCGGCCTCATTCTTTGGTAACCTGTACATGTTAAGATCTGGTAATTTTTCCTCTCCTCTTTTAATAATATTAATTTTGTTTTATACATTCAAACTTTGAAAAGCTATTGTTTTACTAAATTAGATTGGCCAGCGTTTAGATTGTCCGTCATATTGTGATTCTCATGAAAAACTAATTAATTAGCTACATGGTAAAAGGAGAATAACTAATTTTACCGCGATATCAAGTGAGTAAAACGTATAGCCCTCGTAACGGTATGTGTAATACCGTAATAACAAGATGGAGTAATGAAGAAGCATATACAAAGCATTTGGTCAAAATGCATTAAACAATCGCTCTATACAAACAAGAACTTCTCCATCTTCTAAAGCAACGATATTTATTTAGGAAAGAATCTTCTTCCATAATCTTATTTACGACTTTGAATAAGCGCAATAAAATCTTCTTTCTCTTCGTGCATCGTCACAAATATTTATCCACTTATATTAAAAGGTATATAGATTACATATAAAAATATTATAGATATCATGTAAATTGTTGAAAAACGTATAATGACTAAATCACTATAATAATTTATAGCGACGTGTTTGGAACGTATTATTTATATATATAACTATTAAAACAACCTATATAATTAAAGAAAAGAATAGAGATAATTAAAGTAACAACACATATATGTTTGACTTATATTATTATATTAATTATTGTGCCAACGTAGAGGGGGTGAAATAATCCTCTACCCCGTAGTTTCACCAGGAAGGCGAGAGACCGTACTCTGTCCATCGGGCGGTATAATATTGCCCTTGGATTCATTTAGTATTTAAACACACCCATTATTTAAAGGTCACGATGGTTATCGTTTTATTAAAAATAGATTTTAAAATTACTCTTCTACAAATTTTATTTTATCTTTTTTTTAATAAATTCGCTTAATTTTTTTTTTTTTTTTTAAAAGTTTTTCTCCCAAGGACTATACTTATAACGTGTGTGAGCGCTGCATCGTTACGACAAAGAGTGGACTTGATATGCCGGGTTATCTACACTGTAATTAAATAGGTTTTTAAGATTGCATATGACGGACAATCTAAACGCTGACCAATTAGATTTATATATATATATTATAGAGGGGGGGACGAGTCCCCCCGTTTTACGTCCTCCACGCTGAGGCTCGAAGATGAATGAACCCTGACTTCTTATTAGAGTAATCAATATCTATTATTATATGCTATTTTAATAATATAATTATTGGGGGACCTTTATATGGTAAAAAAAAAAAAAAAACTTTATTTATTGTTACATAATCACTTATCCACTATATAATAGCTTTTAATTATTAGTACTTTAGATAATATAATAATCGAAAAAATATACAAAAGGTGGAGCATTCTGAATTGCGTCATACAAGCTACTCGTTCTAAGTTGGTCGATATACCGTTATATACTTAGGCATCTTACGATTACTCATTTTTTCCGTTAACTTTAAAGGAATAGTTTTATCCCGGCACTTATCGTTCCTCTCAACACATTTGTCACACAACACATTACGACAACAAACGAGACACATACCACCGGATCCTAAATCTAACACTCGGACGTTAAAAACTTATCCCCTCTACACATCCTCCGCTTATACCGTTTTAACTTAAATTTACGTCTCAAGATATTATAACAGACAAAATATTTCTTATCAAAGATTTAAACAATTGGATTAATTGTGGAGCTAAGTGTATGAGGAAAAACTTTTTTTCAAAATTTTCCCTAATCGCTCCTCTCAATGGCTCAAAATGTGTTATATTTACTCGGTTATTATCGAGTTTAGTAATGTTTAACACAGGGTTGGAAAAACTTTCCGAGTTTGAGGGAATGTGATTATGTGCTGACACCACCCCTCGTTCAACTATATTCTCTATGTCTTAATACTAGGAAACTTTCCTCAGTGTTGGAAGCACGCAGGTATGTCCAACCTAATTCCGAAAAAAAGGAAGCCGCTCTGGTCCTTCTAACTATCGCGCCCTATAGCTCTCACTTGTTTCCTATACTAAGATCTTTGAAAACCTTTCTCAACTTTCACTTCTAAGCACGCATCCGTGGAGAACTACCATCTCATACTCTACTTACTTTCACGAATCGCTAGATACGAGCATATCTTTCAGCGAGTGTCCACAAACGTCTAACCATGGTCGAATATATCTATCCTACTTATATTAACAAGAATTTTTATTGTGATTTATATTATTCCCTCATTAGGAACTATATCTATGGCAGGAATCATTGTCAGATAGTTGAGCGCTTTTGACATATCTACATAATCAAATATTTTGAACCGAGGTGATATGGGCACGTCATCATATATTGACTCTCACAATGACTCCCTCTACCTATTTTCCTCCTTATCTCTTTGCTCTTACTATATTGATCTAGTCATTTCTATTTTCAAGTACGACTAACCATCGTTATAGGTTTTATGATTGACAGAGCGACTTCTTTACTTCTATTTTCTGTTCAAATAGTGTGTAAGTTCCTCAGGTAATCGTTACTGCATCTCACTAACTTTTATTCACCTTACTTATTCATTAATGATTCTTCTCATTACCACCTATCCACACCTATGCCGACTACTCGACAATTCATTATCTTCAACTCATTCAATATCTGCTCCATCTTTTTACTTCTAATATTGCCTTCTCGGGTTCTTTAATCTTTCGGGATGTTCCCTATCTCATCACGTCTGTCTTAATAAAAGTATATGAAAAATAGTATTGCGGTGTGGGATACGTCTCTAACACTCTTGTGACACACTTTCAATATCGCTGGTATAGAGAAATCCCAGAACTGAGATCGTCTTACAAAATTTCCCTAACCCTTCCTACATCCAACTACCCTTCTAACTTTTTCGGCCTATCTCTTTTTTGACGCGTTCTTTCTGTCTCTCCTGTTGACAATATAAACATCCTTGAGCCTTAACATAAAAAAATGTTTGTTTGGAATCCTCACATCTCAACGGTTGCTGGGGCGGCCTCATGGTAGCTGAGGGAGTTCTGTTATGACTGCGAGACTTTTTTTCCTCTTCTCAGTTCACTCTCTTCCCCCAGCTATATCAATGGAGGGTCTCTAAGTCCAGCGCCTTGTTATAAACCGAGTAACTTTGGTTACTCATATCTGGATGGGGAGCTCATGGTTTTCACGCCTCGCGTGTCTTTTTGGACTAGGGCTCGTGAGTTAAATCCGTCCAAAAGGCTTATAAACTGTTATGTAACGCTTCTGTCCGCGTTTCTACTTGAACTCTTCTTTTTTGCGGCTGTCGAATATCTGAGTGTTTATATTCGTTTTCTATAGGTGAGTCGCAGCGGAGGAGTTCGCAGGAAAACTTACCACTCGCGTACACCACCTTACGACGCCCTAGTCAGCACAATGGGGATGCTGAGTTAAAATCTGTGCAACGCCGTTTATAGTGCTATCTTATACAATCACCTTCCAAGAGTAGCCAGGTTGTCACTTTTTCTCTCCACCACTCAATTGAACTTCTTCTTACGATCTTGCCGGATGTATTCTCCTTGCTGAATTTATAATATCTTCACCCTCACTTTAAAGCCTCCTCTGGGTCTGATGTCTCCTATTCCTCGCGTAATTTTGTGCGCTTCAGCTTCCTCCTTTGACTCAAATTTTGTCGCGCTGTCAACCCTCCATCCTTGAATCTAGTTGTGGCTACAGCCAGTGAGTTGGTGGTGATAACTCTTAAAAAAAAAAAATAAAGTAAAAAAATTGAAGACGGTTATCGGTAACGATATAACTCGTATAACTTCCGAGCCTGACTTCTTTTTACCGATAAACTGCCTATTAATATGATTTATACGCCGTTATTTTTTTATTTGTTAACGATTAAGAATTAAAGACGGATTCCTTTTTCTCCATTATAAGGTAGCGCGCACACTTTTTGTAATATATTACTTTTCCCTCAAACTGAGATAATATATTCCTCCTTATTTTTAGTATAGTCACTACTATATACCACGTGTTAGTGTGTGGTTCTGTACATTATTGGTCGCTTATACTATACCCGTTAAATATATAGTGAGAAGGTGTAAGCGGACCATTTAAATAGCTATAAGCTATGGAGGCCTTCACACCTATATTAGTATATATATATACCTTCCTATATATTTTAGGTGATAGTGAAATATTACTACTTATCACAATCCATTCGTGACACAACACCGACATTACTTGTGCGAGTGGGAGACACGACTCGTTTTTAAGAACCCTAAAGGGATCCTGAACTTTAGGGTGCGCGGGTTACGTATATCTATGATGAGGTTGCCGTCTCAAGAGGGGGATCGTTTATAGTCTCTTCGTACCTTCCTAAAGAAGGGTAAGAATATAAATTGTAGAACCAAAACCGATACCTAATTATATATATATATAATATATATATATATATATAATATAATATATATATATATATATATATATATATATTATAAACCGATACCTAATTACTATTATATATATATATATATATATATATATATTGTACTCATTTCAAATCTGTTTCCCCTATTTGCATCTAGTTAGTTGCCCCTCTTCTTAATCTTTCTGATTCTATTCTTGCTGAACTGGATAGAATTTCCCAATGGGGTCGTCTCAACCTTGTGAAATTTAACTCTTTAAAAACTCAACTTCTACAAATCTCTTTCGAAGATATTTTCTAATTTTCTTATTACTTTCAATTATTTTCTCGTCTCTCCTGTTGACAATAAAAGCATCCTTGGCATTAACAGAAACAAAAAAAAAATGTTTTGGAAGCAGCATATCACAACGGTTGCATGGCGGACCCCAAAAATGGTGGGAGTTCTGTTTAGACACCGAGATTTATTTTCTTTTCCTCTCTTCAGTCATTTCAACTATACAGGTGTCTCATCCGCCCTTGTATAGAGTACTGCTATCATTTTGGGTGGAGGGGGTTCACGTTTCATCCATCTATTGGATAGGGTCAAATCAAAGGTCAAAACGTTTAGAAACTGTTCCGTACTTTCCAATTCACTTGACCTTTTATCTTGGTCACGTAATGTTAGAGCTTTGTTTCTTTTTCTATAGGCACTAAAGCAAAGCTAAATTAGAAATAACCACTCGTATGTCACTATCTTTACGAGGTGCAGTGTCGTCACATCAAGTTTGTTTTGACACAAGCAACTTCAGACTTGTTCAATGTATGCAGGTTCCTTCTTCTTTGCTCCGTTTTCTTATCATATTATTAAAATTCTTTATATTATTATTAGTCATATTCTATATTCTAAGTTCATTCATTCCTTTGTTACTTTTTGAGCAGAAATCCAGAGTAATTGCTCCATTGTTTGAGTTATATATATATATATATATATTATATATATATATATATGTAGACATTTGATCCTAAACATTTTAATTCTGAGTTTACCATTTACGTCTCTTTTACTTATGTTTTATAACGGTATGTACTTAGCCGTTATTAGACGCCGTCCAGATATATATATAGATCCGGTGTATATGGTTTGGTTTGCCTTACTACAGTTACATATTTATGATATGTGTTAGATTAATATCATACGATTATTTTGAGAGAAATTAGGGATTTATATATATCTTTAATTATTTTACTATAGCAATTCAGGATGAGTCGGTATATTTGCTTATTCTGAAAAAATTACCATGAATTCATTATTAAACTTTTAGGTAATAGTGTGACATTACTAAAAATATGAAAATTTTTACTTCCTTTTTTAGGTAAAATAAATAATAATAAAAATTAATATATTACGTATGTATTAAACTTAATGTAGCGTTAATAAAAGAATGTAGAATTATTACTTAAAATAATTTAGGTAAGCCCATTATGTCATGTTTTATTAAATATTTTCTGTTAATTTATCTAAATAAAATTCTTTATTTTTTACCTCATATAAAATTAATTTTCTAAGATTTATATAAAAATTCTAAAAGCTAAATAAAGATGTCATTACAAACATTTATATATTAATATAATATTTAATAAATATCAAAATTTTAATATGTATCAGATATTAATTGAAATTTCATGACTGTTAATATAGGAGATAACGTCATTATGGAATAATATAAAACTAGGGTTCGAGTTAGCCGTTGGTAGAGCCGGAGCGCGGATGTTCCGAGGCCAGGCCGGAAACGCATATTTTGGATAACCATGACGCGCGGATGCCGCCGAGTTCTCGTGAGGCCCGGAGCGGAGCCGGGGTAATTTTAAAATGCTGGAGTTCGGCCAGTGCGCCGGCAAGTCGGAATGCTTTCGTGGTGTAAAGTTTGTAGATATTATAACTGGCATGATTGTCCCGGTAGCCGGAGCGGAAGCCCGCGAGATGAGGTTGACAATTTTTTATAAATTTCTGAGCATGTGCGTAACGGAGTCTGAGCCGGAAAAAATTTTGCCGGCTCCGCATGTACCTGCTATACTAATACCACTTAGAGTAAGGTTGTCAATAGAATAGAAGAATAAAATAAATTTACTCGCAAAATCTACTAAAATACAGAAATTCCTCGTAGGTAAGATCGGGATATCGGCAATCAAATGTCAGCATAGAATATAAAAAAAAAAATTAATTACCACTATTCCTTATATTAAAAATAGCAATTCTATGTTATTGTTATGTTAACAGGTGAGACGTTTATATATATTTAAGTTCTTCGAAGATTTTGGTATGACTACGTCCAAATACTCTATTTGATGTGTATATGTAAGTTGTGTAGTTGATATTATATTTTTTTATAGAGTAGAACTTCAACAAAGTATTATAGCTTGGTATTACTCGAATGGTCTAAAGTCTGTTACAAGAACAATGAAAATATTATGATAATTTTTGTTATGATTTAAGATATATATTCAGGCTAATTAATTCAAAGCATAGATATATGTATATATAGATATATATATTTTTATATCTTAATATATTTTTATTTAATAATATTATATATATTATATATATATTATTTATATATATATTATTATATATATATTATATCTCTATATATTACATAAATATATATATCATATATCATATTAATATATATATTCATATATATATTATATAATATATATATTTATTATTAAATATTTAATATATGTTTATTATTTATATTATTTTATACTATATATATTTATTAAATATTTAATTATTAAGGGATAGTATTATCTATATATAATTCGGCATACTCAAAGCAGATATGAATATTTACACTATTATACTATTCCCAATTTAATTAAATGATGCCCCTTACTTATCTCTTATTGCGTTCATGATAATTTATTCTCTTCACCACACTCATCATGTACCTCTACTCAGTATGCATACTTATTACATCTTTATACTTTCCACCATTTAATTCTATACACATATATATAAATCACATATCAATTTAACGCGTCCTTCACCATCACTTACTTACTAATATAACAACATTATATCTATATCAGATACTATATCACCTAATTGCAATCTATACTATAATAGTCCTTTAATATTAGTGCGGGGAGAAGAAAGAACTTGCCCTCACATCTATATGCCTGCGTGTCATAGAGGGCGACTAAAGTTACAGTTTAAGTTGGGTTGGCTGCCCACTACCATAACACTATCTCTTGGGCTCATAGGTATTATAATGCTGAATATGCAATTGATCAATCGGAAGATTGGTTCCGTTTATAGATCGCATATAAAACTGACCTTCTAAATTTTCGGTGAAATTGTATGAATCGTATGGGTACATGGAATTCAGAGGATATTATAAATTTGAGGTAAGAAAGATGAGAGAGAGTTAAGGATATGGTATATTAGAAAATGAGGCAAAATTTTGATTTGGCTGTGCTGTGATCTATAAACACATATAGAATAGAAGAAGACTCGTGTTGAACATGAGTGGATGTGGTGTGAAAGATGAGTGAGAACGTGGGATAGCTCTTGGTGTACGTTTTGTAAATTGTTTTGGGTATATCGAGTATCTGGTTGGAGAAAAGGAGTCTGAGCAGTCTATATAGATATGTAAGTGACGCGTTGTTTGGTTAGCGATTGAGCTATATGTACTGGCCTGAACTTCTTTGTAGGTGTGCTTGACGATTATACTAGACATTCTATCAGTAGTTATGTGAATTTATTTTTATTATATAGTATATTGTAAAAGGCTCAAGTAGTATGTAATCATTGAAGTCACAGAAGACAGGAAAATCCTAGGATAAATAAATGTTATGTAAGTAGAGCAGTCTAGTTAACTTTAATTTCTGGAATAAATATAATTGAAATTGATATTTAGTTTTGTGATGGGGTGAGTACTAGTAGTCACTTACAGATTTGATTGATAGTTAGGGGGACCTAATGTGTATTTGGATAGGTTGATTCAGCAAAGGATGCTGAGATGAGTTATATTATTTATATACTAAGGATCTGTGTGTTTTATTTAGGGTTATTTGAACTTCTGTGAGGTAGAAGTAAGTGATATATGTGTGATGTGTACGTAATACTTTTCTTTAAAATACTAAGTGTATAATTACTTCATAATACTTTAAAGGATAGTCATGGTTATGATGAGGGTAAGTGTTTGGTTACTCGAGACGTGTGAAGCTAGAGACGACGATTGGAGTTGTTGTGTTTGTGAAGAGAAAGGAAGATAGTCTTATAAGTTAGTACGATGTTCGATTATACTGTTCTCCAGATAGACGTAGGATTATGGAACTGTGTGAGCCTATATTCGTGAATCAATTAAAGTTTGTTCTTATGTATAAATATTTACGTTGATACTTGGGGGCGGATGGAGAGGGAAGGTGAATACAGAAAGATGTCTGGTAGAAGTAAAGGACGCTAGTAGTGCAAGTTCAGTGAAACAAGGTAATAAGGATAATGACATCAGTTAAGAGACGCACTCGACGATGTATATATCTTCAGTAATTTGATGTAGTAAGAGCAGTTTAGATCTCTTAGATCTTCACTGGGAGCCTTAATATGAGGAATGACAGTTATGTTAGACAGATGATATAAATGGTAAGATAATGATGGATGGTGCTTTAAAGTAAGAGAGTTATAAGGATATTTGATTTATTTAATGTAGATGATTTTGTATGTGACTTAAATTGACTCTAGTGATGTATAGAAGGTTCCGCCTCGCATAGTAGCGCGAGGGCTAAAGAGATCACCTAATTTATATGGGAGCATATTGGTGATTTTTGTACATTAACGAGACCGTTATATGAGTTAATCATTTTGTCTCTATCAAAATGATATAGATTGTATATGGTATTATATGGCTACGAGTAGAGGGAGGAGAACTTAGTAAGGAATGGGGGAGAGCGTATAAAGAGGCGGCGAGCGCGAGAGAGTAGAGAGTATTAGAGGTAAATTGTAACTACGTATTATATGGAAGGAGGAAGGAAGCGCGAAAGGTTAGTAGTGAGATAATAATAGAGCAGCGGAGATCTTACTTTGGCTTAGATAAGAGAGTGAATGATATTTGGTATATAGGGATTGTATGTAGTATTTATTATTGTTAACGGCTATCGAAATTGAAAATATGTTAGTCAGGTGGAGTTGTTGAGAAGAAGCACTATTTTTATATCGATCAAACTCTTATATATATCATAATTTAACATTAAATGAAAAGGTGATAGATGGAATATGTGTGATGAGGTTTTAGATATGGTGGCAAGTAAGGTAATTAAGCTGATTTAATTGGTGAGTATATAGAGTGTCATTATAGCAATAGGAGGTAGGTAATAAATGGGTCGAGTGAGGAATATGTTGAAGTATATGGTAAAATCTTGATGAATATTTTTCAGTGTTTATATATTTAATGTTAAAATAACAAACGAACACATGAGTACGAGATTTATAGAGACCGCGGTTTATAATTTGGAAGTTTGATGTATATAATTAAATATTGCTACTTCGTGCTCTCTTATTAGCTCGAAAATAAAATGTGACTAGGGATTGCATAAGATTCAAAGTAAAATGTTATTACGAGGATTTTCGTTTTGTTTATTTTTTATTCCAAGAGTTACCAGACTAAGGGGTGATAAGTTAGACGAGTAGCCATTGTACTAGCGCGGCTGAGGTGCTGTAGGAATAATATGGTTAGGGATTAGGTCTTGTGATCTGCCATAGTATAGTAGGAATGATCAATATTTCATTCTCCTGAGATTATTCTTAGAGTTAATGTTGTGTTTACGTTATCGAATATGAATTGCGTCGAGTAACTGAGGGACAGATTGGTGTGAAGAACAAGGTGGGTTTAAGAGTGGTAGAGAATGTGGTGGATCAAATCTTTAGATTGAAAAAATGACTATGAAAATGAGGGAGAAGAATGATAACATTTGTAATTTAGGTTCTATGGATTGCAAAACAGGCAATATGATAGGATTAATAGGTGAAGCTCTTTCGCATGTGGTGTTAGTAACTATATGGTGTTAGTGGTAGACTTTCTGAGGCTTGATGACTAGTAAAGACTACAGCGATCGGTACGCCCGGTGGCATACATGACGATAGCTGGCTGCGACAGTATCCTATTCGTACAGATGCTGCCATCGGGGCGCAGAACTGCGCAGGCCAACATGGGAGGAGCCTAAAGGGAGTCAGGTCGGCAGATCATGGTATGACAGCATGCCGGGCGCAATGACTATGACACTCTGCCTGCCCCAGCGCTGATACTTTAGCCGAGACAATACTGTGATACAGGCATATTGTACGACATGCTGACGGGAATTGATTAGGCTAGATAACAACCCAGCATGATACTACCAGAGAGGGAACCGCGGCAGGTCATCATGTTAAACAGTACAGCGCCTCACGAGGCATTAAATCTGAGCTTTAACGAGCGACGCGATACGCCATAAACTGCGCACGTGACTTACTCCCAGGTGTCAAAGGGGGAGGGACGCTGAGCGCATCGGATATTTTATTATATATATACTATATATATATATAATATATATTTATATTTATTATTATATATATATATTATTATATCTATATATATATATATATATATATATAATTACACATGTACTCTTCTATTGTTCCTTATATTATATTATTATAATAATAGTATATATATATATATATATATATAATATTTATTATATTATATATATATATATATATTTATATATATATATATATATATATATATATATATATATATATATATAACCTTTCAAAAACAAAATTCAAATAATAAATATAACTGAGATCAATAATATATAATAATAATAATAATAATAATAATAATAATAATAATAATAATAATGATGATGATAAAAATAATAATAAATAATAATAAATTAATAATAATGAATAATAATAATCAATATCCCCTAATAATAATAATAATACCTAATACTAATTCAGTTAATACATGATGTGAGGCTTAACCCATTAAAATAAATAACCAAAAATGACCTGTTTGTGTATTGGTGTGTGTGTGTGTACAATCACATCTCTACATGTTATTGATGTGTATGTAAATTACAATACTGTTGCCAAACTACAACTTTTAAAAAGTTTTACATTAAATATATGTATTACATGTTAAGTTTTAATTTCCTCTACATGTGTGTACTACGTACAAATATGTACACAAATATTAGTTATTGCTTATATATATATATATATTTATATATATATATATATATAGTATATTTATATATTATATAGTATATATATATATATATTATATATATATATAACTATATATCATATATATATATATTATCATATTTGTATGCCCTTTCTCCAAAAGCCAAAAAAATAATAAATAATCATAACTGCCCAACATAATTAAATTGTCAACCACTGCTTAATTTTGTACTACTCCCAAGTGTAATTTTAATATATTATATATGGCAGCTAGAAAGGTGGGTATAATATAATAATAGATCAATCAATAATAATATATAATAATAATATAATAATAATAAACAATAATAATAATAAATCCAGAGTTCAGGACATATATATCTATATATATATATATATATATATAATATTATTATATATATATATATATATATATATATATATATATATTACATAATATATATATATATATATATATATATATATATATATATTATATATATATCATATATATTATTCTGGTGTCATCGAGAATATGTAGCTCGAAATTATATATATATATATATATATATATATATTTATATATAATTATATATTATATATACTATTCTATATATATATATATATATATTATGTATATATATATATATATATAATATATATATTATATATATATATATATATATTAGAGGGATATATATACGTATTAATTTATTAATTCAAGGCAATAGACATTATAAATATTTTGCTTTACAGAAAAGTTTATTACACAAATTTATCATAAGGCAGAATATTATATTATGGCTATAATATATATTAATAGTAATAGAAAAGAATTCATTCATGCTACATGAATTGAAATTGAACATTGATATAAGCTCAGTAACTTAATATATATATATATATATATATATATATATATATATATATATATATATATATATATATATATATATATATATATATATATATATAATATATATTAAAACATATATATATATATATATATATATATATATATATATATATATATTAAACATGTACTAAAACTATTAACGAAAACAAGCATATTATTGTAGATTTGAGAGACACAACCCAAATTTTTTTTTTGACATACAAAAACATACACACACAGACTCTATACTAAATATATTTGTAATTGTTGGGGGGAGAAGGTTACATTCATAATGCCTATGGTAAAATCCTAAAAGCTACACCCTGTTTAAGATTTATATCAGTTAAGTATAAGACTATGTAAATTTGTGACATTTCTTCATAATTTTAATTAATAATATTTGAACATTCCAATAAGAAAAATATTCTTACGTATGGCACAAAATTATTACGTGTTATTTTTTTTCTTTTTTTTCTTTTTGTAATTACTCTTCAAAATGCACATTATGCCTTTTAAGTACTGGTATTTACGTATTTATAAGTCGAGTTTATTCAGCAGTTAAGGAGGATGGAGAGGCGAAGGGGGGGGGGTTATTGAGTGGGGAAATTTAGAAAATAGAGAATGGGGAGAGGGGGGGGGAGGTTCCTTATAATCTATTAAGTAATCTAAATTGTTTTTAGTATACGGAAATACACTTTTTACTAACGATCAACTACGATAATTTATATAATACAACAACAACTGAAACAAATAAAATTGTTTTAATAAAATTAAATGACAAAAAGAAAATTCTTTTTATATAAAATTTACAAATAAATAAAATTAACAAATTATAAAATCAAAAAGCGCCTATAGTTTAAATTCTACTATAATTATAGATTTCTCTTATAAATAAAATTAAGTATCCTTTTTTTTTATTCTTTTGTGATTACAAATAAACTTTTTCCATATATATATATATATATATATATATCATATTATATATATATATATATATATATATTATATATATATATATATATATATATTTATATATATATATATATATAGTATATACAAATAAATATATCTATATATATAGTATATATATATATCCTACTGCCTAATATATCAGACCCTGATAAATATACTGTGATGCAAGGTGTGGGCATTTATTTCATTTACAATTGTCTCCTCGATCGATGCTAGAATCCAAAATGAAATAATTACCTTGATTTGTGACTTTTCAAACTTAAAATTACTGTTAAGTACCAATCACTCACTACAATGAAGAGCAAAATAATTATTATAAAGATTGAAATTCTCCTATAATAATATTCATTACAAATTACATCACGAACAGAAGTTTTTTTTCTATAGTTAAAAATATACTTGCTCTTACAAGGAAGAGGTAGAAAATGGCTTAAATAAATAAGGAGAATGAAATAAAGAATAAAGAGTTCTGCAATAATCGATATTAAAATTAAAAGGGAATAATAATTAATAATAATAAAAAAATTAAAAGGGAATAATAATAATAATGATAATAATAATAATAATAATAATAATATAATAATAATAATAATAATAATAATGTTTAAATAATTATTTTGAGAGGAGTAAATAATAAGAAGAGAAAACTAACCTAAATTTTGATAAAGCGTTAAATTAACAAAGTATGTTGCTTGAAGAGAACTTTTTATCCTCTAAAAAATTTATCTTAAAAGCTGATCTCCATTTCATTAAATTGTCAATCAGAGTCCATCCAAGCCAATATCTTTCGCTTACATGACATCCATTTTGAGATGAAAGGTCAGATCATTTTAAAATAAAATTATTTTAAGACAGGGGTCAACCTCGATCCTTAGAGATCCTAACCAGAAATCAATTCCATAATCTCTTGCTTGCGAATTATGAACAAACCAGACAGTTTTATGGAACCGCCCTCAAATTATTAGAATACAAAATAAAAGATAGAGTTCATGTTGAACCCTACGAAAAATCAATAGAAAAGAATAATTAAAGAGAAATAGAGGTGGGCACTTCCATTAATCACGGAACACACGACAGGCTTGGAAAAAAAATTTCAGGGAGGTAAAGAGAGCCAATAAAATAAAATATTTGAATTTATCCAATAAATAATTCTAATTCAAGAAAACACTGCAAATAAAATCTTAAAGAGCAGCACAAAAGAAAAATAGTTGAACTTGACGCAAGAAGTCGCACAGAATAGAGTATTTACCAAGTATATAAACATGAATAAAAAGAATGAAACACTAAAGGATGCAAGAATTACGTCTTTTTACCTAACAAAATGAGATGACCTAAAAAAAAAAGTGAATTTTGTACAACCTAAACGTAATTTTCTTTCAAAAATAAAGCGAAACCATGCCAAAAGATTTTATTACAATCGCATTTTTAAACTACGTCAAGAAATTTATTCTTTTACGAGGAGTTATACATCGCTAGGAATAGCTCAGGTTAGGACGCGTGTAAAATTTGACCCACAAAAAAAAGACTTAAGGACCTGCCCCTTTGTTAGGGTTTCGATTGATCAAAAGCTTATTTGACATTTGATGGAGAATCCCCTTTAACATTTTAATGAACATTTTGAAGGAGAAAAGAACAAATTGTATCAATAAAGGAAATTTATGGAACCCGTCGTCTTTAGGAAGAATTTGTTGTTAGGCAACAGATAAATGAAATGACAAAAAGGTTGCAAACCAATGCATTTCTTACTATATAATCAACCACTGTGTGATAATAATAATAATAATAATAATAATAATAATAATAATAATAATAATAATAATAATAATAGTTACATCACAAATGGAGAAAAAAGCTTTGAAAGGGAGGTCATGATATTACGCACACACAGTAACTAATTTGTTCCAAAAACAACCGTGAATTCTTTAAAACTTTTATGCATCGATAATTATAATTATACTATATTATATATATATATATATTATATATATATATCAATTTATATATATAATATTATATATATATAATATATATATATATATATATAATATATATATATATATATATATATATATATATATATATATATATAATATATATTATATTAATATTATATATATAATTAAACATTCTAACATTGTGGAATACAGTCATTTTCCTCCTCATCAACTTCCTCGCATCTTTCAATTTGTCTACTTCTACAATGTTGAAAATGTAGGTCTTGGGATGAAAAACAGAATCTGCAGTTTCTTCTCTAGAGTCAACTACAAAACTTTTTTCAACGTTATGCTCTTCATCCTGATTGTTGTTGCTATTTATATTGTTGTTAATATTATCAGCAATTGCGACAAAGTTGGGAATGTTGTTTTCAACAGAGAATCTTAAACTGTTAGAATGATTATGTAAAGAAGTAAAATCGTTAGTAAATAAAGTTTTGGATTTATTATTGCCGATGCTGGGGTTCACTAAAACCTCAGGAACACTGTACGTGTTTCTAGAATCTCGCGAACGTCGTCTCTCCTTTGCAGCAGCCTTAACATCATTCACCGGGCCTGGCTCAGAGTTCCAAGTCTGAACTAATTTCCTGATTAAGGCTTTTGTTTCTTTTTCTAAAACCTTCGACCGAGCTTTTAAACCCAATTCTGATGAGTTAGCACTAGACGATGGATCTCCCTTCAAAAAATGACTTAAAGTATGTGTATCTCTAGCCATTTCATGTAGGAAAGAACACGTGCAATTATCGCATGGGAAAACTCGTCCAATGCCATGGATAGCCTTATGTCTTTCCAGTAGCCGAGTAGACACGAATTCTGCTGAGCATGAGCCACACATTAACACGCTTGGCTCTTGCTGGTGAGAATGTCTGGTACTCTTGCTGACTGATGGTGATGGAAGTGAGGATTTGGTATCCAAACTTTTTGACATCTCATCGTCAGAATGAGACTTCACTCCAAACCTTTCTCCTGACAGCCACTTTGAGGCAAAGGAAGTTTCCGTTGTACGCTGATGTTTAAACCACGTCTGAACGTGCTTCATTGGAACTCGTAGCCTTCTGCTTAAAAGCTTTATCTCTTCTTTCTTCGGATAGTTATTTAGTTTAAAGTGATTGTACAAAACCTAAAAATTAAAATATATAATCTGGTCTTAATCATCATTATCAATTATTTTGAGAGTAGTTCTTTACCTAAACTCGCTGCAACAAAATTACAAGTTAAGTCAATTTAAGGTCTCTCCGTAAATACTTTATCTTTCAAATTAAAAGTGCGCCTGTTATGAAGTAGCTTCAAATGACAAATACAATAATAAAAAATACTGACAATACTAATAACTACGGTACCTTTATTTGCTCTTTGTCAATGACAGTAACAATTTAAAAAAAATAATTAAAACAACTTTTCATAAAATGAACAAATATCCACCAAATAAAAACTTCTTATGTTAGAAATTCTTTACTGAATTATTGCGCGCTTTTTATGCAACAAAAAAAAAAAAAAAATTATTCTGTTTATTTCACTGTAAAATTATTGTACAATATTTGCTACAAGACTAACATACAACTGTGATGTCTTTAAAACTATTATTTGTAAAATTTCCAGCGTGCGTGTGTGTGTGCGTGTAAGTCCAAATATTATGCTAGAAACAAGTACAGTCAAATTGTAAATTCAAATTCAAGTTAAGTTCTTTTAAATACCATTGTAATGAAAATAAAATATAATAAATTATTGAATCTAATATTATTTGCGTAAAACAGATGAAAGAAACTCAAATAATAATAATAATAATAATATTTTTTACATTTTTAAATCACAATGGGAAATGTGAATTTATATAGTATATATAAATATATACCTATATATATTTATATTTATCATTAATATTTTACCAAAAATATTAATGAAATAAATAATATAACATGTGGCATTCAAAAATTGAATTAAGTATAGTTTTTCCTCTTAATACTTTCAATTAGGAAAAAAGAAAAATATAGGTACAGCTAGATCAAACTATATCTCTTATCCCCTTCTCAAATACACAACACGGTTTCAGACAAAAACACTTCCACCACCACACTTTTAACCGATCTGACGCAAAACATCCTCACCGGTTTTAACCAAAACCCAAAACCCTCTCCTAGTAGCTATAGATATTAACAAGGCATTCGCTACAGTCCCACATCTCCTGTTAATAGACAAAGTACTAAACACTGGAATAAGCATCAATGAGAAGAAAAAAAATAGTAAATTTTTTTATCTGGTCATACAGGGAGGTTACACATCTCAAATATACAAATTATACAATGGAGTTCCCCAGGGTGCCAACTTATCACCAACGCTATTTAATCTTTTTATGAATCAACGTAAAACAACCAACGGTGCCCTCTGTAAAAATCATTAATTAAGCAAAACACCAATACGACTCAAAGACCCTCCATAAATACTAGCAAGTAAAACAACACAAACAAAACATCTGAAACAATCTGTGCAAACAGATATTTAGCGTCCACCAAAAATCCTCTATCACACTACTAAACACCTGACAAAAACAGGTCATACACCCAATCCAACGATCTCCTCTCAAACAAAAGCTCCCTCTTAATATAAGCAACCCAACATTCAGGCCCAACTTTCATACAACATTCCATCCCTCCCCCACAGTAAACAACATCTCTCTAAGCCACACCCAACTTAAATGTGAGAAAGCTTAACTAGAATCAAATTTGTCAACATACAAACAACAGTTCTTCAAACATCTCCGTTCCAATTTAAACCTCAATACCCGCTGGGCACCAACAATACAAGACTACAATCAAAAAAAAAAAAGATGAGGCAAAAACATATTTAGAGGAGTACACCAAGCTGTTTCCCCCCACTCCCATCCCCTCACGACAAACAAGAAACAAAAAATCATCCAATTAGGAGCCATCTCGCCTGATAGGCTCAATGACTGCCAAAAACACCTCTGCTCCTCTGCTACTCATCATTATTCCCTCTGACATTCCATGTACCCATACGATTCATACAAATTTTCGCACGAAACATAGAATTAGCTACGCCGATCACGACCTGTCTCCGATGCATGCAATAGCATTCCTGGCAAAAGAAATCCAAGCAACCAAACAAACCAACTATCATAATCCATGTTTTGCATTCTACGACATTGATGAAATATTATTTTCAATGCTATTAAACATGCAAATTTAGGAATACTCTATTTCAATAAGATAAAAGATATAATATAATATATATATAATAATTTGGAAGTATATAAAGTATATATATAAATTATATATAAGTCTTATTTCATATAGATATATATATATATATATTTATATAAATATATAATATATATACTTACTATATTATATTATACTTCATCTCAACAATAATGAATTGACACTCCAACATCTAGAGCGAAAAATATAGGGAACAAGTGAAGATGTTATTTGAGTATATGAGTGTTCGTACCAATATATAGCCACTATCTCTCTGACCACACCTGCAAAACTGTATCGGTAGTTCATTCATGATTAGAAGGTTTATAATTTTTAAAAATTTAGTAAATAATTAATATATAATAAGTAAAGTAATTAAGTAATATAGTCATAACCTTGAAAATTCTTCATGAAATATATACATATATTATTAAATATATATTTAGGATTAGAGATGTGTGATATTAATCTTACGATTGAACAGTGAGAAAATAGGGAGTATATATATTAAATTTTATTATTTATGGATTGCAACAGGTTTATTATATATAAGCGCTGTATGCAGGTCGTTAGTATGATATCGGGTGTAGGTCTTGAATTTTTATATCAAAAAGTATGTATACGATATTGAAGCTGTGTGTATAGTAATAAATTTGCAATGTTGTATTTGTTTAGATTAGATACGGAGGTTAGACAGTGTTTTTTATGTTCTCCGTTTACTTCAATTGTATATGATGGTTAGAAAATATATATGTTGGATGGCAGGTATATCTGGTGTTAGAATGTGAAGATATTTTGATTGGGGTGTCTCTATATATTAATATTCTGCGAATCTGAAGAGATTTAAGGATTGCATAGAGAATTTTGGCAGGTGTATATATATATAAACGTGGAAAGAGAGTTATGTGTGTATAGGATATCTCCTCGTGATATTGTTTTAGTAGATTTGAGCAGCTAGAAGTCAGATGTCTGAAGTAATATATTAGTTGTTATATAAGGAACGCTTATGCAAGTTATATTGTTTAATGCTATATTATAATTATAAAAGGACTAAGTTTGAGTGTGTGCTAGAGGTCTTTACATGAGAATTGATCTTGTTACTTTTATTGTATGGAGTGAGACATGTCTGAAAAAATTTATTAGAATTCTATAAGTCAATGTTTTCATAGGACAATCTTAGGGTTCGGTTGTGTGAGAAGAATGATGAAAGAGAATGAACGTATAGAGGAGTGGTGTGTGTGAAGAAAGGTAAATGGAAGAATAATTGAAAGTAGTTGAGTATGTTCGTCATGTGAAAGGATGATGAATATAGTAGATTGTTCTAGCGGATTATAGTCTGGAGTGATGGAACGACCTCTGGAGACCGAAGGAGAAAGTGGATCGAGTCGGTGAACAATACGAAGAGAGAAAGAGTTTGGCAAGGCGAGAATAAAGTGCACATAGGATAGATGCGGTTGTAATTGGCATGTTTGTGCCCACATGGGCATGTTGGATTGTACAACACTACATGACAGATTACCATAGGAGTCCGTCCGCCCATGATCTCTAGGTGGATTTTCTGTTTGTGACGAGCTCTCATCTAATTAATGATACAGAGGGCGGTAAGCTGGCTTCTTTTCGACGTTGTCTATTTCTTACTCTTCTTTTCCGATGCTCTGACATGCCTACCCCAATTCTTGGGAAAAGAGGTGAATAAAAGAAGAAAGAAAGACTATATATAAATATATATATATATATAAATAAATAATATATATACGATATATATATATTATATATAATATATAATATATATATTTATATATATTTTGCAGTAGATGTACAGGGACTACCACGGCATTCAGTAATATGACAATGCTGTGTTAGTATACTAACAGGGGAATCGCTAAACGAAACAACATATGAATCGTACTGAAAGAAAAGAGTTAGATCATATTGTAGTTAGTTGTTCAGTTCTAAGAGGAAGGCAAAAACTCGGTCTCTTCGAAAGTGAGAAGATTCGGAGAGAGTGTGCGCGTATGGCAATGCTGAAGAGGTATATTGAATACATCAGAAAACTTGCATCTAAGGGCTGAGATGGTCTCGCAACCCACAAAGACATGAGCGATCGTAAAAGGGCAATTGGAGGAGCAAAATAAGGAATTCATGGGTGATGTTGCTATGACTCCGATGCAATAGAGCCAGGACTCTTTTTATGCGAGGATGACCAGAGTCGAATGATAGGTTTGATGTTCCGTATTTTAGCACCACAAGTATCCTCTCCCCAACATATCTGCTATCCAGAGAGAAAACCCTTATGTAGGTGATGTACAAATCCGTAGCAGGGAAGTGTTCCTGGTGTACGGCAAGAGAAAGGTACTGTTCATTCGATACCCAGTGAGTTCCTGCATGCTTGGCTTTTGAATAGTAGAGACCAAAGGGTTTCTTTTTCAATTGGTCAAGTAGTGCCTAGAGTGCTCCTGGAATCGAAAAAGAGGTATAATTACCCTCAGGTGTGTTACCGATTCTGTTCACTGGCATAGACACTGCTATCAGTTCAGCCGAGTAAACAGACGAATAAGGTGGAAGGGGGTGAGATACCGTGATGTCCGAAAACACAACAGATGACCCCACCCATCCATATGTTTTTAACCATCAGTGCAAACTGCTATCGAGTTGGTGTGGGTTTCTTTAATGTACATAAAGGAATCACCCCATCTTCAATGGGTGTGCCTCTTATTTTGTTAAAGATTGTATCCCAATACATATAAACCCACTTTGAATAGGTGGAGTTGAATTCATAATGAATAACTGCTCGCAAGTCAAGGGAAGTGGAGATGGAAGTTATGTGATGGACTTGCTCTATTAGAAAGGTCAAGGCCGATGAAGTAGGATTCTGGATACGGAGGAATAGAGCACATGTACTGTTCCTTCTGCAAGGACAGGAGCACCACCCATGCCTCCAACTCCGAGCTTTCCCAAAATGCTCCTGTGGCTATGCTCAGACCTTTGTTCTGAATCGGGTCAAGAAAACGGAGGTACGACTGAAAGGTCTGCTTATATATATGGCACAATCATAGTCCAGTTTAACCAGTACTAGAAATATGTAACGGTAGAGCATGATGATTTTGTCCTCACCCAAAGTCTTAGAGGTGAGGTGACGCAAGAGATTAAAGAAACGGCTGCAACTAACCTTTAGATGGGTAATGTGAAG
The DNA here is from genome assembly GCA_015478945.1 of Trachelipus rathkii. Classification (NCBI taxonomy): domain Eukaryota; kingdom Metazoa; phylum Arthropoda; class Malacostraca; order Isopoda; family Trachelipodidae; genus Trachelipus; species Trachelipus rathkii. The sequence goes on from JABUQX010005102.1 coordinate 32,165, forward strand.
GAGGTACGGCAGGTGTTCATCGAACAGCAGATTCAAGAATCTCACTATCTGCTCCAAACGGATGGGGGGGACCATAGAGGTGTAATATAGAAAGCGATTGTATTCGACCTCTTTTATCAGGTGTTTTTCCGGAAAAGGATGGCTTTATTTCGCGATGTTGAGAATGTAAAGCCACGTGCATTACGCTAGATGGAAACCTTGTCGATAGTCACTTGAAAATGACACATCATAGAAGAAAGTTTTGCTCCAGTGATGTAGTCTGCTTGATCATCAACATAGATGGAGCAGGGGACCGAGTTCGGGATGGCATCGACTAGTCCATTGAAACCTATTGCGAAAAGCAACACACAACTCACTGCCTTGCGGCACCCCTCATCCGTGACAAAATATCTCAACAGTGTGATACCACAACGGATTTGAAACGAACTATCCACCATTAGTAACTTAAGGAAGAGAGAAGCTACATCCTAAGGCCCGATGAGTAAAGGTTTCACAAAACTCATATCCTTCATATACTTTTTCGAGATCAAGAAAACAGCCAAAGTCATTTTGTCAGAAGCAAATGCCTCACATATGTTGTGATCTAAATGAAGGAAAATATTGGGTAGAGCAATGGTGACAGAAATCAAACTGATAGTTTGAAAATGCTTTTCCAACGTGCAAACAAGATGGGAAGCCACCATTCTCTCCAACAGCTTGCATGTGTTGCAGGCTAATGAAATAGGTCGATGGTTATTTGAAGAAGTAGGGTCCTTCCTTCCCAGGTTTGGGAATGGGGACAATATATGTGCAGTCAATCAGACAGGAGGAAACACGCCCTCTATCCAGATTCTATTATATAGGCTGAAGAAGAATGCCATGGCTTTAGGATGAGCATGTCTAAGCATTTGGCAGGTCCAGGCCCTCAATCTTTGCATAGTTTTAAGGCTTTCCGGAACTCTGCTCTTGTGAATAACCTGTTGTAAGGAAAGTCCTCTCCATGGGAAACTGAAAAGGCTCGTTTCCACTCGCAGGCAGTCAGAATGAAAAGATTCATGATACCGAGACCCGCGAGAGCAGGAAACGAAGTGAAAACCTAGCTCATCCACGACCCCGGGAACAGAGAAGGCATCAGAGTGATTTGGGTCATATGCAAGCACTCAGCAGCAAGCACTAAAGGTGGATCTGTACAGTGATTTCGGGAAATATTCCGCACAACCTTGTTTACCGATGATACAAGTGAAAAAGAATAAACAGTGGAGACGTAGTTGCAGAAAAATTGTCTCCTAATTCTTTGATTGATACACATGGATCTGGGTGTTGAAGTTTTAAAAAGAATCAAGTTGGAAGGTGTGGAGTTTGCTTATACAGCTTATTTAATGTACATTTTTTCACGATTAGCCCAAGCACATTCTTGGTTCCAACAAGGAGCTGTTGATTTGCAGTTCCCAGATGAACTCGGGATATGGTTCACTGCCACCTTGAGGATTGCATCCTGAAAGTAGGTGAAGGTATCTGCCGGCGAGAGGAATAAGGTAGTTGTAGGCAGGATATGAAAGTAGGTGGCCTTATGAAAGAAAGACCAATCCGCTTTGTCGTATTGTCAGCTAGAAAAAGGTTGTTGCTGGGACTTGGACTTAAGGATGGTATTATGATCAGATAGTGGTCAATTCCACAGAAGAAAGCTGACATTTCCCACCCAAAACTATCTATAGCGGAAATTAAACACAACGAGATGTCAACAAAGGAAGTGGCCATATCAAAATGTTCAAATTTTGAAAGACCCGTGTTGAGACATCCCAATGAGATATATATCTCATAAAATTCCCAATATCCAATCTACATTGGTGGATGTAACAGAGTCTCCTCACAATGGGGGGCCGAGATTAAATTCACCTAGGACTAACGTAGGCATTGGGAAACTCTTGAACAAATTAACAAGATTCTCAATAGTACACCGAGCACAGTGTAAGCGGTGTTTCAAAGTGGATACGAGCTGCCACGGAATGTAAGGAGGTTGAGAGGGAAATTTGAGTGAATGGAACAGATTCGTGAAACAGAAACGATGCTCCCCCTCTGTCATTGGCTCCATGATTCAGGGAAATAGGAGGCTCTATGTACCTTGAAGGCTGTAAATGTCTCTGGCGAAAAGTTGTATTTCTTGTAAATAAATAGCCATAAGCTGATAAGCTCCAAGTAATCTACTTAGTTCTTTGCAACTGGGAAAATATCCACGAGTTCCAATAGAGGAAACGTGCCATAAATGGTAATATAATCAATGTTCAGGTCGATCCGTGATAATAGTCACTATGTACCGAAATTTAGCGGTCGTATGAGAGGATAATGTCTGATAATCACGTGAGCCTCAGAATGAACCGCTGACTGAAATGTCAAACTCATGGGGAAGAGGAAGATCATGCAGCAGAGATATGTGAGGATCTCTCTGTTTATGACAAGAGGGGTTTCTGGCCATCATAGGAGAGGGCTCGCCAAAGAGGTGTGTATAGTCACCCTTCACATTTCGAACACTCTTCCTAGCTTGCAGATGTCATTATTAAGATAACCTTGTTGCTTCACAGAAGCTGATGCAGATATTATATTTGAGTTCAGAGGTCGCATATGGACGTTGTTATCAACCTCAGAGGCTAAACAGGCTCAAAAATCAGTAGGTATCCCTTCGGGTGAGACATGGATCTCTGCAATGTGATTATCATGAGAGCGGAATGCATATTCTGGCGATGGAATAAAGTCGTTTGGATTATGGTATGAGAGTTGGAAGGACAATTGTCTTGAGCAATAGGAATCTCCACACCAAAAGGTGACCCAGAGTCTGGTAATAAAGTCTGAATAGAGGAAATTCTGAACATAATACATGGGAGAGGTGTGTAATGTTAGAGGCAACTTTAGATGTATTAGTTGTTGCTTTAGCATAACAAAGGGAAAGATGAGTCAACTTCTCTTTTGCTAGGAGTGTTGCCTCACGACGATCATACTTATGAAGTGCGCACAGCTCTAGGATTTCCTTTTCTAAGGCGAAGAAGGGGCAGTGAACAGGAGGCTGGAAGAGAATTTCCACATCTTGGACATATGGTCTGAGGGGACTGACAATATTTCTGATGGGGTTATCAAATTTGACACTTAATTAAAACACCTCGGGAAGGACATATAGATCCAAACCGTGCGCATTATAAAGCCAAGTTTACTTTGGTTAGAGAGAAAGACACAGAGAAGGTAAGAGACGAGGGTATGGTGATGAGGGGTTCTCTTAAGAGAAAAGAACCGATAGACTTTGTTGATTTGCACATTCCGTTGCTGTAAATGAACGAGAATTTCATCTGAAGTATCTGAACAGAACTCAGGCGCATATATTGTTCCCTTTGACGTACCACGAATATCGTCAGGTTTGGAAATTATAGGATTCTTCCCCTGAGATAAGGAAGCAAGTACTTGGCTTTGGGTTCGAGAGGCAGAACGAATCAGGATGGAACCGTTCCTCATTGGAGTTGCTTGTGTCTCGGTTTTTCGAAGAGCAGCTTCTAATGCATCACTAAGGGTGAGTTGGATTATAACAGTCAGTGGACGTGATGTTTTAGAATGTAAAGGGGGTCTGAGAGACATTTTGAAATTGGTTATTCTGATGTTTAAATCTGAGACCCTGCTGGTTTCGGGGGTCTTGAGATGACTGACGTGAGATATGAGAGATTGGGTTCTAAGAGACCAGAACCATAATGAGCTGGTTTAGCCGGGGAAGTCCTAGATACTTTCATTAAATAGGACTATTGATTGGGGTGGAGGAGTACCGACCATTTCATCAACATGGACATCAAAGTCCCTGTTGATCTCTGTTGTAGAGTTGGTCAGGAAGGAGTTGGATTGGGAGCCCGACAGATGTTTAGGTTCACCTTTCTATAAACCATTTTTCTTCTTTTAGACTTTGTCATCAAGATTTCTCCTTTAACAACAGCACCTAAATATATAAACAAAAATACATAAAAACCATTGATGCATATAAAAAAAATAGATGTTCTGGGAGCATAACTACAGAAACCGCGTCCACCTCCCTACTACGTGGGGTGAGATATGGGTGTGGCCACGAAAAAAAAACCCACTGAACTCTGCATTCAGTCCCTTAGTTGACAAAATAATAGTCGTTCACCACACGGATTGGGACACGAACACCAAAATTTGACACTCAAGTGTGGGACACCCTCCTCGAGGGTAACCAAGGCTCGGGTCCCCTACAATAGGCAACTAGGAGAAAGGCGAGAACACCCGTTTTTTTAACTGTGCCCTCACAAAGGGGAAAGGAGGTCAAGATGGACAAAAGATGAAGCTAGTACCAAATGGTTGAAAGGGAAACTAATCGACAGGTCAAAAAAAAAAAAAAACTTATTTAGAGTTTCCTCTAACGAATCCAACTTAACCTAACCTAACAACCTATCCTATCCTAATATTTTTTCGATGTGTCGACCATTTGGGCTGGTCCCCAAAAATATACACACAGGGACAGGAGCTCGATAGCTACTAGGATTCAGGAGGGAACAGTGATCAACTCCTATGAGAGACAAGGAATACATATAGTAGTACATAGCTACAGAAAATGGAGGAGAAGGGATATAAACTGGAGAAAGGATGAGGAATAAGAATGGTATACATAAAATAAAAAAACAATGACAGCAAAAAGGAAACCAATAAAAATAAGAAAAAAAAATAATATTAAACATGACAAAAATAATAATAATAATATTACTAACACTAATTATAATAGTATTAATAATAATAATAATAATAATAATAATAATAATAATAATAATAATAATAATAATAATTTACGCTATAAAACATAAGTGGGATGTAGGAGAATCTCTAACAGAAGAAGGGAGAAAAAGCAATAAGGTATATTTCCGCAGATACAATTCGAAAAAGGTATCCTAGACTCAAGTCAACACAATGTGTATACTTTAGCGGGAAGTAAGGGTAATAATAATAAAAATAAATAATAATAATAATAATAATAATAATAATAATAAAAATAATAAAAATAATAATAAAAATAATAATAATAATAATAAAATTACCAGTGCAATGTTCGTAAAATGAACATCAAGATGTCTTTTAAGAAAATCATCTGTCAAAAAGGAAGCAGAACACACGGAACAATCTTTTGGGTCAGCTGTTTTACAAGTTCCTGTAGAAGCAGAAGATGCTTCAGCAGCACCAATACCTCCTTCAGATCTTGATACACCATTATCATATCGAAACAAGTTTTTTTCCCTTCGTTGCTACATGAAAATTAAAAAAAATTATATATATATATAATAATCTTATATATATCACTATATATATATAATATATATATATATACTATATATATTATATATATACTATATATATAATATATAATCATATATACCGGTTATTATTATATATATCATATATATATATATTAATATACATATAACATAACTATGAAACAACCACTACCCTTCAGGGGCCGTCGTTAGAGTGTCGAGGAAAGAATGCATAAATGACGAACCCATGTGCGTATTAGAGAGTTGTGTGGTGTGGAAGAAAAGGGTAACTGACAAAAATAAACATTGAAAGTTACGTTTGAGAAAGTTTGGTCAATGGTGGAAAGATCGAGATGAATAATCGGTTGGATTCAAGCAGCATGCTCATAGTGGTTACGTGGTGTGGGAATCGACCCGGCTGGGAGACAAAGGAAAAAAAAGTGGATTGAATCAGTAAGGAATGCCTGGAGACAGGGCAAATGTAATGTGCCTCAATGGGGAGCTGAATGCAGGGGTTTGTGAGGGCGGATATGGGTTGCTGGCACACCTGGGCCAAGAGAATGAAACCCCACATTGCACGAAATATGCCATTAGTGAAGCGGCCGTCGCGGTCCCGCTGAAGCTCCCTCAGCGGGGATCTTTCTTTGACTGCGAACGATTCTCTCCCACTAACTAGGATATAAAAGGTTGTCGAGAGAAGAAAAGATAAAATGGGAAAACGATATCTACGAGAGTTGCGTAGTAAGGTAAGTGAAGAAGGAGGATTTAAACGAGGAGAATAAATGAAAGTATTGTTGAGATGGTTCTGCGTCATTGTTGGAAAGAATGATGACAGCTGGTTGCGTTAAAGCGGCATGGTTCAGTGGCCGAGGTGTGTTAGAGAACCGACCGGCTGGAGATCCGCCCAAGTGAAACAGTGGGATTCGAGTCAGTAAACGAATGTTTTGAAGGAGAGAAATGTGAATTTGGCAGAGGCGGAATAAAGGTGCTTAATAGGACGTGAATGGCCGGTGTTTTTGGCGAGGTAGTGTGCTGCGCTCTCACAATGTGACCACCTGGACCAAGGAGATGAAACCCTTACAACTGACGACTGTACCATAGTGAGGGTCCGTCCGGTTCCGTGAAGCTCTCATGGTGCAATTTTCTGACTGCGACAGTTCTCACTAAATTAAGGATAACAAGGGGGCGGTAAGGCTGGGCTTTCTTATTTGGACTTTATGTCATTATTCCTCTACATAAGTCGTTTTCTTTTCAAGAATGTAGAAGAGAATGGCAAAGGTCGGATGAAAAAGGAGATGAAGAGAAGAAAATATAATATATATACTATTTATATTATATATATAATATATAATATATATACTATATATATATATATAATATATATACTAATATATATATATATATATACTAATACTATACTATCTATATATATATATATATATTTTACAGTTGTAACCACTCACCACCATCTCAACTGAGGCAGAGCCCAATTTCAATTCAAGGAGGGGTGTTGTAAGCCTCAAAAGTTGACGAACGTTAATCTGGGTTAAAAGTCACGTAGTTGGAAGGTAAAAAAGCCTAGCAGGAAAACTAGTCTTTTACAGTACTAGCGATGCCGACTCCCAATGGGGGCCTTTATAAGGGGGTGAAAGAAAAAATTGGACCATAAGGTTATTCAGCAGGGCTGAAACGAGTGTTTAGTAGTCTAAGAGAAATAGGACACAAAGGCGTTAATTTTATATAGAAAAAGTGAAAAAATTAAAAACATATATTCGCATTTTATACTTTATTCCCAGAAACTGTTCTGTAGTATGATAGGTGTGCAATAAATTCTATGATGAAAATAAAAAAACGACGTAGGGGGAAATGACAGGCATTACAAAAATATCTGTGGGGTAAGAGATGGAAGGATTAGAATGCTGAGATAGCGAGCTCCATGCTTGACTGCCAGAAGATGTTTCTAGGCGAAGAAGAAAATCCTATGAGTACTGCCAAATATGTATGGACACGTTTAGGGAATGTACCGAACCCAGAATTTTTGCGTTTCGGCCGGAACCGGGAACTTTCCGGAACCTTGAAAACACAGGTTCCCGCCGGAACCGGAACTTTTCGACTTCAGCTACACCTACATAAAGCTGCGATTCTTCCAGAAGCCCCGACCTGCACCGGGCTGGGCACACATGACTCGTTTCCAGAGCCCCGCTTTGCGCACTTTCCTACGTCACGTAAATGCCACAGTCAGGCCCCCCGTTGTTAAAACCTCGATTTCGAGAATTAATAAACGGGCGCGGGCTGCGCAGGAAAAATACTTTGTTCACAAACAAATCTTTTTACAAAACATGAGTCGGAAATATGCTTCAAATTTCTTTTAATATTTTAGTTAACTTTTTCTATAAGGTACTAATATATCGTATCATTCATAAAATAGATTTCGATACATATAAAGTATAGGAGTATTGCTAACACCATTGCCCAGCTTGATCCGACGGCTTCGCGCTCGGGCCGTTTCCAAGGTACTAAAATTTCCTGTTCTCTGATTGGTTAATGTAATTTTTTTTCAATTCGAAGCGTTTTCCGAGTCGATTTTGCACACGGGCTGCACTCGGGCTTCTGGAAACGCAGCTACTATTTTACTCTATGAAATTAATCCTATATGCATGTTTCTAATCCTCTCTAGAAGTATCTTGTCATCTCTGTCATATCCATACTGTTGAGCTCTTAGTTCTGTAAGCCAAAATTTGCGATAAAGCGGAATCAATAAATTCTTTACAGTAAAAAAGGAATATACTATAGCTTGTCTTTCTCCTGAAGCCCGTTTGCAGCCCGTGTGCAAAAATCGACTCGGAAACGCTTCGAATTGGAAAAAAATTTCATTACACCAATCAGAGACACAGGAAATTCTGCGTACCTGGAAATGGAACCGAGGCGTTTCCGTCGGGTCAGCTGGCAATGGTAAAAACAATACTCTTACCGTAGACGGCATACAAGGGGGGCAGGGGGCAGGGGGGGCACTTGTTCCCCCTAAATCTTGGCGAAATAAAAAATGAACCTTATAATTTTGCCAGACGACGGTTTTTAAACGGCACTGTGCATGGAAAATACACCTGAAAAATGCACTTCAGTTGTATTAATTGAAGTAGTAATTATAATTACAAAATGTATTTATAAAATAAATATATAATATATATATATATATATATATATATATATATATACTCTATATTATATATACTATTAATATAATATACTATTAATACTAATATGTTTATATAATATATATACTATACTATATATATATACTATATATATTTCAAATGAGTCCTTTAAGTGCGTTCAGAACCCTTTACCCTTTAGAGATTTGGTACTCTCAGTCAGTGTTACCTCGAGACCACGACTGGCTAAAAGGAAACCCATCATTTTACCTCTGAAAAGCTTAGCTTTCCCCAAAGAGGAGCGGAAGGGTGGCTTGGACACTACCTCCCGACTGGGCCTCCCCCGCCAACACTCGGGTCAGGGCAACACTGGGTAATTTTTAACGGACATTATTTAGTATTCAAAAATCTGTTTGTGCATAAGCCAAATAATTATTGTGTATTTTCAAATCGTTCCTCTAGTGCGTGACATATCTACATAAGTCGCCAGTTAAACAATTCAACCCATCTCGATTGCCCCTCGACCGAGTGTTGGCGGGGAGGCCCGTTGGAGGTTAAGTGTCCGACACGCCTCGCTCCTCTGGGAAGCTAAGCTTTCAGACAGGTAAAAATGATGGGTTTCCTCTTAGCCAATCGTGGTCTCGAGGTAACACTCTTGCAGTACCATCTCAAGGGTAAGGGTTTCAATAAACCCACTTAGGACCATTGAAATATACAAATAATTGTTACGTATATTGCACAAACATCTTTGAATACTATATATATATACTATATTATATTATAATATATATACTATATATATATATATATTATTATATATATATTATATGAAGTATACTAATATATATATATATATATATATATATATATTAATAAATATATAAATATATATTAGTGATGGGAACGATTATGAATTTTTGCCGATGACGAATGACGATGACGATTCAGACGCAAATTTTGCCCGATGACGAGACAGATGACGATGCACGAATACCATTGCAAAAAAACGTTTTAACAATTTCTTCTCTCTCATCTCTCTATATATATATTACTATATATGACTATATATAATACTATAGTACTATATATATACTATATTACTACTATATCAACTATATATATATACTATAATCATATATATATATATACTATATATATAATCATACTATATATATACCCTACTATAATATATATATATAAAAGGATGTAGACAGCGAGGTACAGGGGGTGTCAACCCTTTTTCCGAAATTATTTAGTGATCAAAATTTTTTCTGCATTCCTTCACAGTCTCAATAATAATTTAATAATAATAATACAATAATAATAAACTAATAATAATACATCCCAATAATAATAATATATATAATAAGAACATAATTAATTAATTAATAATTAATAATAATAATAATAATCACCATAACCATCATAAATTAATCAATAAAAAAATAAAAATAAATAATAGTTAATTTGTTATCCACTCATACAGCTAGAGTGCTAGAGCCATGCAAGGACCACATCCTCCTGTTCAGTAACTAATTTCTTAGGTCAAGATGGCTGTTCCTCTTTAACATAGTATAAAATATTAGACCAGGGACTTAAATGTTAAGGCTTTCAATCTAAGCAGCCCCATGATAGCAAAATCTGTCGCTTACCTACTTATAAAGGACATAATTGATAGATCGTATAAGAATTTACAAGACTAAGGAGGGAGCTGTAATGTTTGATAGGAACACACATGATTTCAGATTCTGATGCTTTCAAACTATTCATACTAAACTTTCCAGTGCTGATTCCAAAAATCTTTGCCAACAAACTCTTTCTTTACCTCATCATCCACTGGCTCTCCCGACTCCCGTGCCTCAATTCTCCAATGGCATACAGCGCTAGAGACAGATGCTATCGCGGATGTGGAAAATTCTCGATTCTCTCCTCATCACCTCGGCTAATCTTTATATATATAGGCAAATCCGTGTGCAGCGATCTCTTACGACGTAAGCAAAGCTGGCTTTCATCACAGGGAAAGGAAGCTAACCTCCTTGGTTCTCCTACCTGACAATCTTTCATCCTCTAGCAACCTTCCAACCCTGCAATTAATCCTCCTTTCCTCCTTATATACGACCTCTGCATTGAATTGTGCTTGCTAATATCTCCAACCTGAAAAAGGCTAACTCTTCGGCCACCTAGTCAACTTATAATCTTATCTATGTCTCGAAAACTAGCACTTTACCTTCCCTCCAGTGCTTGAGCTCCACAATGTCTCAACCTATGTCTCGAAAAAAGGAAGCCGCTCTCGATCCTTCTACTATGCCCTGATACGCTCTCACTTAGTATATCTAAATCTAAGATCATTTGAAACCCTTCATACAAAATACACTTCTACATAGAATCATCTGCGAAACTCACTCCGATACGCCAAGTACGGCTCTCTATCGCCACCAAGAGTCTACTGAGCGAAATATACATCTCCATAATCTAAACCGGAATTTTATCGGTTTTTACGCTCCTTAGCGCAACTCACGGAGACTTGGGTGGTGGCGATGACATTATCCAAAAGCATCCTTGATCCGAAGTATAGGCACGCGTCCACTGACTTCTCCAAGCTCCCCTTCTTTGGAGTTCCTCCTTTCTCATTGCTTACTTATATCTAGCTGTTAACTTTCAAATCGCTCAATAATCGGCTGTTGTTGATGGGGCTTCTTCCTTTTCTGTCAATAGTGCCTGTTCCTCAGCGAGTTTCTGTTTTATTCTCCTCACTTTTCATTCCACATGCCCATCTTCTTCACCCTGCACCTCTACTCTATCCAACTCGTTTCCGATGACTACTAAGACCTTCAATTCTATTGAAATCCCTCCATAATCAATTCTACTCCCATTTTACTTCTGGACAATTGCTCTTCGTCTTAAGCGTTGTTCGATTTTATCTCTCGCTGATGCGATAAAAATACTTTGTGTGAGATTACAATTCTTTTAACAAACTCAAACTTTACAAATCTCCTTCTCCAAAAATACCTTCTAACTTTTCTTTCTTCCTCTTTCGACGTCTGTCGTCTCTCTGTTGACAATTAAACATTCCCTGGCCTTAACAATGAACAAAAAAAATGTCTGACAACCTCACAATCAAACAACGGCATTTGCTAGGGCAGAGCCTCAAAGAACCTGAGAAGTTCTGATTTAGACTGCTGAGACCTTCCTCCTTTTCCATCAAGTTGCCTCCGCATAACCCAAAGGTCCTCATCCGCCATGTATGGCATACTGCTCTCATAATCTGGCGGGGGGAGGCTCTGGTTTCACCCGACTTTTTGGACAGGGTCGAGTCACGGCAAAAAGGCTTATAAACGTTCTGTACTTTCCACTTTTCACTTGACCCTCTATCTTTGCGAGGCGTGTTGGTGCTTTATCTCTATCCTATAGATACCGCACGGCAAGTGCTCGAGGAACTTATCATCCGCGTACCACCACCTTTACGACGCCTTGCGTAGCACAATAGTGTGCTGTATCTCGTGCACGAGTTATTGTTGCTTGACATTTGTAACTGCCAGTAGTTTGCTGTGGTGCTTCCTTCTTTCCCACCACCTCTGGTTTGTGGAATTCTCTCCATCTTCTGTATTTCCTCCCATCTGAATTTAATCTCCTCACTTTTAAAGGCCTGCGTCTGTGCTCAATTGCGTAATTTGCGCTAGAGGGTGAAACTTTGAGAGAGTACTACACCCCCTCCTTGCATAGGGCTCTGCCCTGTTGGAGTGTGGTGACAACTGTGTAAAATAAAAAGAATAAAAAAAATCCATTTGAATGGGCAGATATGTGGCAAATTGAACTGAATTCTCCTATTTTCCCTCATCCAAAAGCATCATTTCAGATTATCCCAGAAATCGTACTCTTTTCAACATTACTCAGATGGATTATATGTCGCAACGACACAAATTTGCACCTTTTCAAACTTAAATTTACCCTTTAGACATTCTAGTATCTCACACACACACACACACCTTAGCTCTCTACCACAACTCACTCATTCGAAATTTGCAAATCCTTCTTATCCCCCTTCTCAATCCTTTCACACAGCAACACAAACACCATTTCACACCACACCACTCATTTGTATAGTTTCCTTTTCATCTTTGTTTCAGTCACAGCGGACAAATCCAAATTTCCTCTTTCTAAATACATCCATCACCTCCTCTCCTCATCTCTCAACATTTATTCCTCTGACATTTTATTATACAGATATAAGTTATCATTTTCGCCGAATGATAGAAGGGCGCTTACTGCTCGGATCACGACCTTCTCCGAGGCATGCTTTAGCATTCTTGGCAAAAGATAAGTGTTAGTAGGCAGCCAACCTAATTACCAACCGTTCCTTAGTTGCCTTCTACGACACGCAAGGACATACGATGTGCGGCAATTTTTTCTCCCT
>JABUQX010005102.1:47500-62500 GCA_015478945.1 Trachelipus rathkii
CGATTGTAAAAAAAATATTGTTTCATATTTTAAAGTTTTTGAAAAGTACAGAGTCGGAAGGCATTTTTATCCTGATATTTTTGTTCACATACCAGTGTCCCACGTTATAGAACGCGGTCTTATAGAAGGCGATCTTGCACTATACCGCGGTTGGCAAAAAAGATAATAAAAAGAAAAATTAAAATTTACAAAAATAAAAATTAAAATTCTGAATACATATGTTAAAAAGATAAAAAAATAAAAAAAAAATTGCAAAAAAAATAAAATAAAATTAATCAATATACATATGTTTAAGATAATGAAATGGAAAGAAAATAAAAGAAAATATTTTGGTGAGCTTAAAAAGGCAAAAACGTCAATTACCGATAATGATGTATTTCTCAAATAAGCAGCCAATACAACCGACAGATTCTGTAAACTGCCTTCATCTCTTACACCTTCAATTAAAAACCTTCATTTAACAATTTGAAAGAAACATTTTTTGTGTTCAATTTTAAACATTTAAATTTTATATTACCCAGTCCTTCAGGCTATTTAATTTTAAATAGATCTAAAATAATTTTACTCTCCAAATTTTTTAAAGGTTTTGTACTAAACAATGTATATTTTCTTCATTATAAAAAACTGGAAAAATAACTTTTTTGCTCATTTAAGATATATATGTAGAGTACTGTACTGTAATGTAATAAATATCCTGCTAATTAACTAGTCAATAAAATATGTTTATATACTGTTCTGTAAATAACATTGTATCTGCAAATTTATTCAATTATTATTAAGGATAAATAAAATACTGCTGCTATTTTATTGACCTTATACAAAGGTAAAAATTTTAAAATTAATGATTTTTCAGGGGGTTTAAAGTTATACGCGATATCGCCCATAACGCGGGGGTGTAAGGAACCTAACCCCGCGCAGTTTCTACGAGGGACGACTGCATATCAAATTTTCAATATTATTTTTATGCTATACTCATAACTGTGTAAATGACAAATCAATTGCTGAATTTTATTAAGAAAGACATTTGAAAAAGTAGAAAGTTCCGGTTAGTTCCGGCCTTAACCAAGCTCGTTCCGGCCGGAACCGGAACTTCCAAAAAATCGAGGTTCCGGCCGGAACCTGGTTCCGGTACATCCCTAACACGTGTACAGAAGCGAAGGGACGTTTGCGTGTTTTTTTGGTTTGTTTTTAAAATTATTACCCCACAATAAAAAGCAATTTTTTATTATTGAAAACTTTGTCTGGTCGGAATTTGATGGTATAAACACCATAAAAATGAAATCGAGAAATTATTTCAAAATCTGCAATAAAATTTAAAATCGGTTCAATTTTTTCCCTTATTTCTATCTTTCGACAAAAAATCATTCATTTATTAATAATAAAAATTTCATCCAGATCATTATGAATTATACCCCAAAAGACATATCTGGCAGAACCATTCTAAACCTGCTATACAAAAAAAATAAATTGAGAATAAAATATTTAACAATTCTAAGATAAAACTTTAAAAAAAGTTTTTTTGGGCAAAAAAAAAAAAACTTTTCTTGCAGCTAAAGACACGTGCGTAGAATTAATGAGGATACTTTGGCTAAGAAGGTTTTTTGTTTGAGGTGATAGGTAATAGGGTAAGTATTCAAAAAGATGTGTATTAACATTTACGTCCTGAGCCTCCTTAAATTTCTTTATCAATAATATAAAATAGGTTTTTGACAAACCTTGAACCACCAGTGAACATCCACGTGATCTATGCGAATTTTATTAGCAATAGCGTTTATAAGAGCTGATGAAGGAAAATTATTTTCTTTGTAATGCATTTCTAACAATAAAGAGTGATGTCTTAAATTTTGGCCTTTCTTTCCATCGACCTGAAATTATTATTATTATTATTATTATTATTATTATTATTATTATTATTATTATTATTATTATTATTATTATTATTATTATTATTATTTTTAGTTTTATTATTATTATCCAAATATTAATAAAAATAAACTCAAATATAGATGCGATATAAACATTCTGTAAGCATAGTTTTCCTACAATTTTTATGCTTCAACATCAAAACGTTAATAAAAATATTAATTACAGATTTTTCTTCGGCATGCTCCATCTGATGAGTTTGAAGAAGTGTGGCATTGGGATACTTCGCAGTACAATGTTGATGAGGACAAACGAACTCGATTGAAATTGTAGATGGGTTATGAACGGTCTTTTGATGATTCATAAGTGCATCTTGGTGTACGAAATATGATGAGCAAGACTTACAACCATGAAGTGACTTTGCATTTCCTAGAAAAGGTTTAAAAGGTTTGTTAATAACGTCATATATTTTTTTTTACCTTACCTACTTATAAGCAAAAATATGTAAGATTTTCTAATATAGCTTTACTTTATTAAATCTTAATGAAATAAAAAACAAAATAGCTATTTTAACCCCTTCCACGAAAATATTAAATTTTAATTAATTAATTTATTTAATTAATTAATTAATTTAATTAATTAATTAGTTTGAATAAAAAAAAAACAAAATTATTAAGTTAAAGAAATTAATCAAAATAAGCGTGAACAAGCACCGTGAATAACTCGTACATTTGGAAATAAAATAATAATAAAAATAATAATAATAATTTGATATCATCACTCGAATAACTCGTACATTTGGAAATAAAATAATAATAAAAATAATAATAATAATTTGATATCATCACTTACCAATCTTCTGACCTTTTCGTTCACGAGCTCTCTGCTTCAAAAACCAATGCTCTACTTTTTCCCTATCAATACCCAACCTCTTCGATATCGATTCCATTTCTTTGACTGTAGGGAAATTATTATGCTTGTAATGAACTTGGAGGAAACAAATGTTGGCACGAGTGAAGCCAATTTTTTCCTTTATTTTAATTGTCAAACTAGCTTTTTTATCTTCCTTTGCTGAGTCACCTTCTAATGATGGAGGATATAACTCTATGAATTCGCTATGGTGTAACAATGGCTTCTCTCTTGTGAGTGAGTGCTTTGTCGGCTGAATAAAATGCAATTTCTTACAATATTTTTCCCTGTGTTCCGCCACAGATAATATGGTCTGGAAAGTTTCATCGCATTGAGGGCACTTGTACCCAACAACCTGAGAAGAAGCTAAGACTGAGGGGCAATTATGCTCTAAAAGAAGTTTAACTGACGAAAAAGACATATGGCACTTTAAACACTGATGATTTCCAGCATCACTAGGAGAACTTTCAATGGCATCAGTCTCGAGACAGGTACTTGACAGGTTATTTAAGACATTCCTAACAGGCTCGATCTTAGAGCCTCCTTCAAATACATCATTCGTGTATTCAAACTTAAAGCACTTCACATTGGATTTATCCTCCGAACTATTACTTAGTTTTCTCTTTCGAGAAAGTGGAACAGAATAAAGTGAGTTTGAAGATGAATATTTAATTTCTTTTGGGAAATCTTCTCCACTTTCAGAAAGTTTGAAAGTTCTTGTTAATGAAGAAAAGGGGCGGATTTGCTCGTGCTTTTTCTTACTTTTCTTTGCTGTAGAAATAATATAATAATATAACAATAATAATAATAATAATAATAATAATAATAATAATAATAATAATAATAATAATAATAATAATAATAAATTATAATAAATAATAATAATAACAATAATAATAATAATAATAATAATAATAATAATAATAATAATAATAATTATTATTATTATTATTATTGGATGGGATTATTATCGAATCATTATGTTGTTTTATGTAAGATTAACTTAGTGGAAGCGTGGATGGAGAGGAAAGAGGGAAGGTAGGAAGTGGAAGAATTAAGAGGTGAGAAGTTAAAGCAAACAAGGTAATAAGGAAAAGTATTTAAGAACTCTTGCAAACAAATCAATGGAATGTGTAGATGAAACTGAACAAATCTGATCACAAATAAAGGAAGCATATGTTAATAGTACAAGAGAAGTATGTGGATGTGCTAAAGTAGGAAGTAAGAATCTCAAATGGATTTGCAACTGGCTTATGAAAGGATTAAAAGGTAAGCTCAGAGGCGTGGTTTGAATGTGCTAAAAGCAATGATGAGGAAAAATGGAAGACTAAAAGTTGCATACGTATGAGGAAAAAGAGGTAAATGAACAGTTAGAAGAAGGATGAATGGGGACTTACGAGGGAATAGGAAGCTTTTCTGGAAGGAAGCTTGAAAGGTTCAGAATGGGAGTAAAGGAAATCTGCAGAGAATAATGAATAAGGATGGTGCTTTCGTAACTGATGAAATGGATGCGAGAAGAATGTGGAGGGAACACTTCAAAAATCGTCAGAACATGGCTAGTAATGACGGAGGTGGATAGTGAATAGTATGTGGTTTGTTCGATGGAGCAAGAATAAATTAGGGTTATTTATTGGAAATTGAGGTCATAACAAGGAGGAGGCAATGGTTGTGGAGTGAGAAAGTTGAAGAATGGTAAATCTTGCAGGTATAGTCGATGGAAATTACTGGTGAAATGATCAACAACGGAGGGGAGAGCTGGTGATTGATTGGATTTGGAAGTTGTGTAATAAAGCGTTTATGGAGGGTATAATTCCGAGGGATTGGAGATGAGAACAGCCAAAAGACCTTTATATAAGGGAGATAAAGGGAACAGTTGAACCTGTGGGGAATTAGTTTATTGGTGGTGTAAGGAAGATATATGCGGTATTTTTGGTCGAAAGTGTGCGTCGATTGACTGAAGAAGGACTGTTTGAAGAACAAGGTGCGTTTAGGAGTTGGTAGAGATGCGTGGTTAAAATCTTTACATTGAAACAAATGATTGAGAAGAATGAGGGAGAAGAAGAATAAATTGTAGTTAGTTTTATGGATTTGCAACGGGCTTATGACAAGATTAATAGAGAAACTCTGTGGCAGGTGTTAAGTGATATTTGGTGTTATGTTGTTTTTAGGCTCCTGAATGGAATCAAAAGTACGTTATGACGTTAGTGAAGGGAGGTTGTAAGAATAAAAATTGAATTGAAAGTGATTGTATTGGGTTTAATTTTGAATAGCGGAGGGAGGCCAGGGATTGTGCACTCCTTTTCGATTATATTAATTTGTATATGAGATCGTGTTAAGGAAGATATATGTTGGAATTTTGATTGAAAGTGTCATGTGACTGAGGGATTGATTATTGAAGAACAATGTGTATTTAAGAGTGGTAGAGGATGTGTAGATCAAACATTCACATTGAAGCAAAGGAGTGAGGAAATGAAAGAGGAAATTGCATTTGGGTTTATGTAATTTAAAGAGACGTATGACAGAATAAATATGGAATCTCCTTGGCATATATAAACGATATATGTTGTTGGTGGTAGGCTGTTGAATGGAATTAAAAGTGTAGCGTATGTAAAAATAATTGTAGTGGAGAGTGAGTTTATACATTTATACATTTAAGGAAGGATGTTAGACTGATTGAAAATGGTACAGAAAGGAAGGTACCCTGCTTACTGTACGCAGATGATTTATCTTTGCGTGGCGAATCTGAAGCGAGTCTAAGAAATTTTATAGAGAGGTTTAGTTGGGTATGTAAAAGGAGGGGTTGAAAGTAAATGTAAATAAGAAGTAAGGGGAGTGCGTTAGGTGAGGAAATTGATAAAATCAGGATGAACGTATTAGGGAGCTGTATAGTGCGAAGAAAGGAGGAATGTGAATGAAAAGAAAGGATGATCAGAGTTCTGATTGTGTAGGTAGGAAAGGCGTGCATCGGCAGCCGAAGGTGCTGGATCAATAAACTCTTGTGCCGTGGAATTAAGGAGACTAAAACATGACGGTGCTATGGTTGTGCGTACAGTATGAGGCCTTGGTTTGTACCCGTAATTTACACAGTGAAACTTGGTAGGAAAAGAGTATAAATTCTTATTTTAGAATGTAGGAAATGTAGAGGACAATCTTAGGGCGTGTTAGGGGGAAGAATTGAATAAAATGAGAATGAACGCATTAGAAGTTGTTTGGCTTAAAGAAGGAGTAAATGAAATAATAAACGAGAGTACATTGAGATGGTTTGGTCATATTGAAAATATTGAAAATATAGATGATAGTCGGTTGGTTAAGCGGATGTATAGTGGTGAGTGTGCTGGGAATCGACCGCCTGGGAGACTGAAGAAAAGTGGATTGATTCAGTGCAGGAATCCATGAAGGAGAGGAATGTGAGTTTGGCAGAGGCGAGAAGAAAGATGCATAATAGGAGTGAGTGGCGGGGTTTTTGTGAGGGGATATGGTTGTAGGCCTTATCCAGGGGATGAACCCTACATTGAGGAGATGCCACAATGAGGGTCCGTCTCAGTTTCGTTAAACCCTTGGGTAGATTTTTCAGACTGCGGCGAGTTCCCACTTAAGGGTACAAAAGGAAGAGTAAGGCTGAGCTTTCTTTTCAACTTGCTTCATATTCTTCTACTATTTTTCAGTTCCGGTGTATGCTACACACCTCATCCCAAATCTGGAGGATAAGATGATGATGATGAATGATTTATATATATATAATATATATATATATATAATATATATAATATAATAATATATATATATATATAATATATTATATAATAATATTATAATATATTAGTAATATATATATAATTAATATAATGAGAAATAGAATTAAAACAAAAAAGATGCTAGTGTTTTTTATGTTGATGCCTTTTCTTTTCTTTTTCATTTTTTTTTTTGTTAGTTTTTTTCTTTTTCATTCATGTTTTTAAATACAATCATTTTCTTCGCATTTTTTTTCTGTAACTCTGAATATTTTTATTAACACCTTTTAAGACAAACATTTATTGTTGATATTAAAAGAATGTTTTTACTTTCTATTCAAATGTACTTGAAGACAATTGAACAATGAATAAATAGTTAAAAGAAAAATCAAAAAGCTGAAAAAAAAAATCCTAATATGTCATTCTTGAAATAATTCATGTCTTACAACTTAGAATGAAAGAATATATATATATATATATATATATAATATATATTTTAGATAATACCGATATATTAATAATATATATAGTAGATCTATATATATACTATATATTATATATTTATTATATTATCTATCTTTAATATATATTATATATACAACTTAGAATATATATATATATATATATATATATATATATATTCTGCTGGGCAAATGCCGGAGGTCTACCAAATTACATTAAGGCATCATCACTACCCTTCCTCAAGCTAAACTCCTAGTACTGTAATCTGGCTAATTGGAGGTTCTGCGCAGCTTCCACGCTAACTATCTGGTATGACAATTTTGTGTCTGAGGATACATTGGTTTCTTCCAAGATGACATGACACATCTATAATTATAAAACCCTCATTCTTCTATAACTGAAGCTAATTTTTATTCTTCTCAGAATCGTTGCAAGGATGTTATTCGACTTATTAGACGTTCTTTTGCTAAACCAGAATGTGTTTACCTCTTTGGTTCAACTCCTACTATCAGAATTTTCAGGCCTCTTGATAAAAACATTCTTAATAACTTCTGTAAATCCAACCTTTTTTTTTTTTTAATTGGTTCTGATGAACCTATAGCTAATAATCTTGATGAGAAAGCTAATTTAACTAGCTTCCTCTTTACATATAATTCGAGCCAGGACGGGTCTGGCAATCCTCCTCTTCTTATTCCTCCTGTCGAAAATCTCATGCTTCTACCTGAAATTGCATATGATTTGATGCATGGGATTTTAGTGATGAAGCTTGGTGTATTCCAGGCATTTGACATCTTGCATTATTTTAAGTAGTGATGGGTAAATGCCTGGGCACTTAAGAATTGGGCAAATGCCCTGGGCATTTATCTGGGCATTTGTCCAATTTGGGCATTTTAGAGGGCATTTATACTTTTAATTATATACCGTATATATATATACACTGTATATATATATATTATATATATATATATATACTTATATTATTTATTTATTAATATTTAATTTATTTTATATGATAATATTAAATATATATAAATATAAGAATATATATTATATATAAATAATAAGTTACGAATGAGAATAAGGGAATTGCTTAGAAAATGAATAGGGGATGGTGCTTTCGTAGCTGATGAAATGAATGTGAGGGGTGTGAAAAGAACACTTCGAAACGTCCATAACATTGGCAAATGGAGAGATGATAGTGAATGGGTGGTTTAATGGTGCAAGATGAATTAAGTATTTTCGGGATGTGGTCATTAGTAAGAAGAGGTAAGGTAGAGTGAGAAAGTCGAAAAGAATGGAAAATCTGCAGGTATAAATGAAAAATTACCTGTGAAATGTTCAAGAATGGAGCGAGATTGTGATTAAGGAAAATCAATGTTGGATGCTAACAAAGCTTATGGGTATAGTTCCGGGGATTGGAGGACACTAATATAAGGGTAAGGGAACCTGGTTAACGTAGAATTATGAGGTGAATTAGCTTATGAGTGTTGCTAGAGAAGATATAAACTGTATTTTTGGTCGAAAGAGTTGAGTCGAGTGACTGAAGGGCTGATTGGTGAAGACCAAGGTGCATGTAGAAGTGGTAGAGGGAATGTGTGGATCTCACACATTATACATTGAAAACAATCATGATTAAAAAATGAGACAGAAGAGTAATAAATTGTATTTAGGTTTTATGGATTTGCAACAGGTGTATGATAGGATAATATGAAAGCTCTGTGGCAGGTGCTACTGAAACTATAAAAATGCTGTTAAAATTTCTTTTGAATGGAATCAAAGTATGTTAAACGATAAAGCAAGCATGTGTAAGAATAAAGGGAATCAAAAGTGATTGGTTTAAATTAATAGCGGAGTAGCAGGGATTTGGTATGTCTCATTTTTTATTTAATTTATGTGGAGGGGTTATGAAGAATTAGACGTAAGGGTGCAAGGGAGTTGTTAGGAATGATAGAGAATGAAGAGAGTGAAGTGTGATTGTATGCGAATGATTTTTTTGTGTGGCAAAATTTAGGAATTTTAAGAAGTATTGGGTACAGAGATTTGCCCATGGTGTGTAAAAGGAGGGGTTTTGAAAGTAACGTAGATTAAGAAGTAGAGTTATGGTTGTGAGTAGGACAGTCCTCAGTGTGAATTATGTTAGATGGTGGAGCAGCTGGAACAAGTGTCTGAATTTACACAAATAGTATATATTTTGATAAACAGGGAATGGATGATGCAAACTGTAGTAGAAAAGTTCGTGAATGTCAGAGGAAGGTGGCTAGAGCAATTCAATCTTTTGTGGTGTTAAAGCACTAAATCTTGAGTATGCAGTCTACATGTGGTAGTTGTTACCTGAGTTGGAAAGTATTAGTACATGACTAATGGAGACTATGGTCTGGAAATAAGAGTATAGATCTAAAAGTACAATGTGTTCAATGGACAATCTTAGGAACGTTTTAGGTGGAGAATGATTAAAATGAGAAATGAACATATTAGAGAGTTGTGTGGATTGAAGAAAGGGGTAAATGAGAAAATAAATGAAATTACATTGAGATGGATTGGTTCATGTGGAAAGATGGATGATAGTCCGGTTTGGTTAGCGGATGTATGGTGGTGAGTGTGCTGGGGAATCGACCGTCTGGGAGACCAAAGAAAAAATGTGATGGAGTCAGTAAAAGAATTCCTGGAGGAGTCAATGGAGTTCTGGAAGAGCGAAGCACCATATAATAAGAATGAATTCCGGGGTTTTTGAGGGGGTGAAAATGTGGCCAGGCATAAGCAGATGAAGAAGTTATTGCATTGTGGTATAGGTTGTTACGATGGTTGGATTAAAGATGAGTTGTGAATGAATAAAAACAGTGTGCTAACAACTAAATTGGCAATGTCCACATGGACAAATATTGAAGAGTGTGTCGCCAACCAGGGTTCAGTGCTGGTGGAACTATTGTTCAGACTATACCTACCATATATAAATGATTTAGACCAAGGACTTAAAATGTAAGGTTTCTAATTGCAGATGATACCAAAGTGGCTCATCAGTTAGGAATTAGTGAAGGCATGTATAAATATTCAAAATAAATCATTGATATATTTGTGTTGAGAAGAAAGGAAGATGAATTAATGAATAAGTTTCTTCATCTAGGTTACTCAAATAAAAAGTTTTAACTACAATGTGAATGGGAATTGGCCTTGAGTCTGTGGGACCAAGAAAAAGATTTAGTGATTATAAGCAGTAATCTTGAAAGTAGCTAAGTCAGTGTTTGGAGCAAGAAATTAAAGCTAATAAGATGTTATGAGCAAACAAATAGTCAAGATGTTTAGATTCTAAAGAGGTTACTAGAAACGTGTATCATAGCTTTTGCTCAGTAATTTAGAGATCTGTGCACAATTGGATCCTTTATTTAAAACTTAGATATGCTAAGAGAGAGCAATGTAGAGACACAAAAGTGATTTCTGGGTTTGATGGTAAGGCTATGAGGAAGGTAAAGGAGTTTAGGAATGTTTTCTGTAGAACAGCAATTTCGTCGAGGGGATGATGATACAAGTTCTTACAAAATTATTTAAACATCGTATTATATACAGGAGACCAATAAATGCTTCTTAGTAGAGCACGGACGGGAGACCAGGGGGCATAGTAAGAAAATTAAGAAGAAAGTATGCCATCTTGATGTAAGAAAGCTTCATTCAGCAAACAGGTGTTAAATTTGGAGATTGTTTGCACAGAGGGGTTTAGTATGACTCTGAGTGCAACATTCAAGAAGCAGGATTGATAGGTATATGGATGTTTGGGTATCATATAGTATTTAGACGAAGCCAAATAGCGGGTTTTTAGTTACAGTAGGTTGATAAGGTGAAACTGCATGTTACTATAAAGTATTAAAGCTTGTTAGTTGATGGCATGTACTTTATCTTAGTTTTTTCTTTTAGTTGTTGACTTTGTGTATACTATGTAAGTATTGACAAGCCCTAGGGCTTTGTGGATTTGCATGGAGCATTTTAGACTTTGTTGTATACTATGTAATATTGACAAGCTGATTTCAGCTTTATTCGGCTTCACTCTTCCATGGTGATTGGTTCTGTTTGTTTGACTGGGACAGTCTTGATAAGACTCATGTGGTTTCTTACTGTCTTTTTATTTCTAATGTTTGACGAGATGCCATTGTGAGGGTCTGTTGCGATCCTGTGAAGCTCTAAGGTGGATTTTCTGACTGTAACTAGTTCTCACTAAAAGGTATAAAGGGGCCGGTAAGGCTGTGCTTCATTTTCGACATGCGCCATATTCTTCTACAACTTTTCTGTTTCTGGTGAATGTTGGCACTTTACCCCCAGTCTTGGGGAGGGAAGGTGGGTGGTGATGACGATATATAAATACAAATACAATACAATACAGTCGAAAAATGAACCAATTATATTTCCGTGACATTTTCGTCAAATTCTGAAAAAAAAATTCAGCTTTACTGAAATTTATCACTCTTACCTAGGTCTAATTTATGAAATGGGCAAATGCCTGGACAAATGCCCATTTTATAAATGCCTGCCCACTGGGCATTTGCCCAGCGTACATCACTAATTTTAAGTATCCCACTCTCACTTTCTTTACTGATGTGTACTTTTCTTTCAAATCGTTTTATACCTGCTGTTGTCGATAGAGCGACTTCCCTATTTCCTACCATTTTCTTACTTTCCATTAACGAATTTCTCAGCTGCATTTCTGTGTCTGTTACTCTACACTCATTTCCTCCTTTAAGAGTTCCCTCACGACTTCAGCTTTCATATTTTATTCTTACTGAACTGTAAAGGGTTTCCTGATAGAGTTGTCACAATTTTAATTCTTTTTGAAACTGAACTTCTATAAATCTTCCTCTCATAAACACTCCAACTTTCAAATTTCTTTCAACAGTTTTATAGTCATCTGTGGACAATATAGGGATTACAGGTACTCTAGATCACAACACAAGGAAAATTGTCATTAAATTCTCTTATTTCACTTGTTGCTATAGAACGTATTAAATGAAACTGGGAAATCTGTTGTGGTTGCAAGATTTTTTTCCTTCCTCCTCATGCAATTTTAGTTACTTCAACTATACCATCAATTCATCTACCCATTTTTGAAGTACTATCTCACGTCCGGAATAGTGGGAACTATAGTTCCGCCCATCTTTTGGTAAGGTCGACACCAAGGCTAAAAGTCTTATCAACTGCTTTTTACTGACGAACTCCCTTGACTCTCTATCCTTGCAAACAGACCTTGACGCTCTTCCTCTTTTGATAGGTACTACAATGGCAAGTGCTAGTGGGAGCATATCCATTGCATTTTCCCTTCTATGAGACTCCCACGCAGCACAAGGCTGCGGAAGCAGTATTTTGACACGAGTTTTGTGAGAGGATTGATGCCTCAAGATATATACCCCGAGATGCTCTCTGCTTTGTTGCTTTTGTGACGCAGATTTACGTTTTAATTAATCTTTAACCTTAATTTGCTTTCAGTATGAGTTTGTTAAAAAATATTCTTTTTACATTTTAAATATTTTTCTCAACAAATAATTTATTTATTTTTATTTATTTATTTTTACGGTGCTAACATTACGTTTTTTCGCACTAATAATTTGTAAAAAAAAATTTAATTACTTTTATCATAGATAATTAAGAATTTATTTTGTGATTAATTGTGTTTACTTCATTTCAACTAGATAATTATTTATTATTATTATAATTATTATTCATTATTATTATTATTATTATTATTATTAGTTTATATTAATATTATTATTATTATTATTATTATTATTATTTAGTATTAATTTTAGTTTCATATTTATCATATTTAAAAATAATTGAACCAATTTATTATATTTTCATTGAAAGAATTAAAAGAATTTGACCTTGGACGTGGACTCGGAATAAATTTCTGACTCGGATTCAGATTCACTCAATATCTGACATACATCACTGATTATATATATATATATTATTGATATATAAAAATATATATATATATAATATAATATATTATATATATATATATATATTATATATATAATATATATATAGTATGTATGTATGTATGTATGTACTGTATTTATGTTGAATACACTAGAGTTTGTGCAAGTAAGCAAGTGTTTAGAAATAGTTAAATGTTTTTAATCTACCGAGAAGTCTGTGTATAAATATTTATACATAGTCGAATAAATATAATGTACACCGTATATAATATAGATGATATATATATATATAATATATATATACTATATAAATATAATATATATATAATTATATATATATATTATATATATATATATATATATATATAATAATATATATAATATATATATAATGTGGCTATGTACCGTGTTAGGGGACTCAGGGGCTCGGCAAATTTTTTCTGATTCGAACTCAGATGTGGTAAATTTAATCAAATCCATGGCAGAGTCCAGTAATATGTAACATGTGCCAAAATTTCTTTACAAAATTTATTTACCCCATTTTTTTTTTAAATTACAACCTGCATTCTTATTAAAAAAATTATTTGCACAGAATCGACGATGGTAATGGCATGTTCAACTAACATAACTGTTTCAATAATAATCCTATTTTATAACACTTATCAGTAGATATTATAAAAGTATATCAAATAAAGTCAAATATAAGTAACTTTAATAAGAAAATCAAAATGTAAATTTCAGAAGAGTTCCATGAAAGAATATTTCCCAAATTAAAAGTCAAAATCCTATTTAAAATAATTTGCAGTTATCTTCTACCTGATGATATAAAATGGGACAATAAAAAAAATGTTTTAGATTAAGTCTTAATGAACATAGTATCTGACTGTAGTATCTAAAATAAATGAATCACTGCAATTAATGGACAATCAAATCTAGTCCTACCCAATAAAAGTGGATTTATCAAACAAGTCTTCAGTGGTAAAGGGTTACTTCTTCCTTAAAAGGAAATATATATATATATATATATATATATATATAATAGACCAATCTTTAATCCAGGACTTGTTTTATCAACTTTCAAAAAACCTTTACATTGATGATTTGTATTATCTTGCCCTAAGACCAAGATACATTTCTTTATTATTAAAATATTAAATTCAATTTTTGAATACTTATTGTACCAGACTTACAAAATACAAGAATTCATTGCTACGTTATATACTTCATCATGCAGTACTATTTCAACAAATCCCGGAATCCAAGCGGAAAAATATTCGTTTGTCTTTCGGCTAAGTAATTCATAAATGTTTTTTTATGAATTAAAATATTAAATAACTTGATAAACCCTTTTCTTTTGGCATTAATACAGAAAGAGAAAAAAGCAAACTAGATTTGAACTTTAGATTTAAATGTGTAAGAGAACTGTATACTGCACATGATTATGATGTAAATACAATGTAATAAGATGCAAGATTCATTTGAAATGAACATTTATTATATTTAAAAATAAGACTCGTGACTTCATCAATCTTAAATCCATTTAGACACAGACATTACCGTTAAGCGGTTGTATAAAAAGATGATTTTTCCCCCCAAAAAACTTGTTTTTGAAGTATTATGTATTACTTTTTGGATGTATCATTAAAATTGTAATTATATCAAACTTTACCCAAGTTATAATTATATGTTAAGGGCAGTGGTAAGCCGGAGAAGGTTACCTAAGACAAAGCAGAGAATCGTTTGTTAACATTTTGGCAACTCACAACTAGTTCAGGGTTAACAGCAAGGTTTATTAAAGACAAAAGTAGGTATATCTTCATATATCTTTCAATCTACCAATACAAGGAACAGTAAGTAATTTAACTTTCTAAGAAAAATATATTTAATATTAAAGTTTACTCGTTGGATGATAATATTTTGACACATGCACTTATTATATATATTGGCCCAGATATTTTTATGTTGTTATTAATGACGTTATATGAGTTTCAACTTCTAAGAACTCCAATTTCCCGGTATTATTAGCGATGTTGGTCTTTGAAAAGAGATAAAATAATAATAATAATAATAAAAAAAAAAGTTTCATGGCTTTATATATATATATATATATATAT
>JABUQX010005102.1:87500-92500 GCA_015478945.1 Trachelipus rathkii
TCTGCAATCCCGCAATTCCGCAATTTGATGGATAACAAAAAAAATTGCGGAATAGCGATAGCGATAATTTGAAAACAGTTGAGCAATTGCAGTTCCTCAACTTTTTTCAAATTATCGCTATAGCTATTCCTCAATTTTTTTTATTATCCCACAAATTGCGGAATTGCTGAATTCCAAAAAATGCCCACCTCTGAACTGCACAAATATGGTCTAAGAACTGATTCCGCTAACTCCTCTTTGGTTTAACACAGAATCTAAACGAGACACTTTATCAAACCCAACAACTCGCCTCCAATTATTAATAAAAAAAAACAACAACACTCATGAAAGGCAGTTTGGTGAGAGCTTTTATATAAATACTTGCGAAAACTTTAATTGGGTTGGAGGTGAATATGGGAAACTACAGTTAAACAATTTATTGAAGAATTTTCGTATTTATCCAAGGATTTCAATTTGAAAACGGGGATGAAAGAAGAAAAAAAAAGAGGAGGAGATAGATGATCAAATATATTTAAATGATCTCATATTAACTAACTTAACCACATTATTTTCTAACTCATAGTGTTTTAGAATTGTATAGATTTTCTTATAATAAGTAATTTGTATTTGAACTATAATGTAAATTCTTCATATTTTAATAATTGAATGAAGTGGACAGTTACGTTTACGAAACGTCCTGATAAATAAATAAATTTGCAATTTTTAATTCTTTAGGGGCTTTCAAATTACTTATGAACTTCTGCCACTTTTAATGTGTCCTTCTATCTCATATATATTATATATATATATTATATATAATAATATATATATAATATATGATATATATATATATTTATATATATTATATATATATTATATATTATATATATATTATAGTAGTATAGTATTATATATTAACATGGCGAAGGAACCGACAGTTAACTTTTATACTAATGGCAGGACGTGTTAGATTTTGAGTTCATTCACTATATATATATAATATTTATTTATATATATATATATATATATATATATATATATATATATATATATATATATATATATATATATATATATATATATATATATATATATATATATATATTATTCTGGTGATATAAAAAATAAGATCCCATGACCGATGACATTGGTACGCGTTGCATCTCTCAGAATTTTTATAAGTATTTCGTTTTATGCTCTGAAATTTAAGCGCAGTTTTTGAGCCTCTGCAACATATAATTCTTGCTAATTTGTATTTTTAAGAAAAAACACGTTATTTTTAATTTATTTTTATTTATTTATTTGTTTTTTGTGTCTTGCATTTACGTATTTGTTAATTTGTATGTAAATGTTGTGCGTCATTCATTAATATATATATATATATATATATATATTATATATATAATAATATATATAAATTATAATATATATCCTCTATCTTGGAGAAGTGTATATATAAATATATATTATACTATATATATATATAATATATTATATATATATATATATATATATATATATATATATATATAATTATTTAAAATATATGTATACGTCTAGCACAAAAAGACATTTGACTTAAAATCAATTTAATTTATAATATAAAAAAAACTTTTACATTGATTTTATATCGAAATTATAATTATTTTATTATTATTATTATTATTATTATTATTATTATTATTATTATTATTATTATTATTATTATTATTATTATTATTATTATTATATTTTTTTCACATCAGAACATGCTTTATAAAATTCCGATAAACCATTATTATTTTGTTTTATTTATTCTATTAACTAGTCCAAATTTTGAATTATTACATTGGTCAAGAACATTTTTTTGACATAAGGTTTTTCAACGGTTTTAAGGTAAATCTGGGGTGCTGATTCCAAATCTGTCATCGGTTTTTGTCTATCACATCAGGTTTATGAGATATCACATTGCAGTTTCAAATAAACAGCAAATTTATGATCATTTTTTGAATATCTGAACAGACTTGCAGCCAAGAATAAGGCAAGATGCAATATACAATAATAATGAAAAATACATTTAATGATCTGTAGCACAAAGTTGTGATAGTGAATGCATATAGATGTGAGTGAATGCTTATTACCATTTTAGAATTGACATGTGAAATTAAGGAAAATATGCACAAAAATGTAAATTGATAATAGTGATGTTACATTTGCATAACGACCTCTTCTTTGACGATCTCGGACGTACATTGATGTGGAATATCTCTCACCAAGGACCAGCAGTAATCTGCCATCATTTTGGTGTCCCGACGGCCTTAATAGCGTTTCTCCATAACTTTAATGTCTTGATGAAAGCGTTCCCCTTACTCTTCGCTCACGTGACCCAAGTTTTTTGTAAAGTCGTCCAAGTGACTATATAAGTAGTGAACTTTGATGCTCATTCTATAAACAAGTGCTTGTAAACTCAAGAGCAGCTCCTTCACAATCTCTCAGTAGTTGTCCTTTCCTGTTCCCAAAGAAATTCCGTACCACATCAGAAAATGCATTCCAAGCTCTAGCTTCTGCGCAGTCCATTGTTGTTAACAAAGTGTGGATCCCTGATGAATTTTCTTATTTGAGGGCCATCAAATATTCCTGCCTTTTTCTTCTCGGCACTGAGACTTGAGCAGATTGAAAAAATATAGCTGAAGCAGTCTCCAATGTGATCAAGAGCTTTGACGAATTGCTTCATTAACCCAAATTTTATGTGTAGTGGGGGAAATATAATTTTATTCTTATCAACCAGAGGCTCATTCTTGATGTTCTTGTCACCAGGCGTCAAATTGATTCTTGGTAGCCAGCTCTTTGTCACCCAGTGTTCTAATGTAGCCCTACTGTCCTAGTAACACAGGAAACAAGGGTATTTGATGTAACCTCCTTGCTACTGTCAATAAAAATAAAACTACTGTCAATAAAAAGTCTCCATTCACTTGAATCACATGCTAGTAGTTCCATATTGAGAAAGATACCTTCAACATCATTACAATAAACAAGTTGACTATCTGAATGGAAGTACTTTCGCAGTGCTGCTCTTCCGTTACGATAAAAGGAGATACTATTGCCAGGTCTGAGTATTCCTTTCTGTTTCAGCCTGGAATCCAACAATTTAGCAGACTGCTTTGGCAAATACAAATCTCTTTCCATATCATTCAATTCTATCTGACTAAACATAGCAATTGTATCAGAATCTGGCGTATATTCGGTCAAAGCATCATACTCATCATCTGTAGAAGAAGGTAAACTGATATTTTTAACATCAATCTCCGGTAGCTCAGTAAATACAGGCACAGGTATTTCCTCACAGTGTTCAACTGGTCATCTGGCAGAAGGGATATTTGGGCATGGTCAGTGGTGTTTGTTTGTCTTATTAAAACCTTTTACAATGACAAGGCCGAAGTAGCAGTCATCCAAATGATTTTGTTGATTCTCTTCAAACCATTGGCACACCAAATTTCAGCTTAGCATTCTTTCCTTTAGACCATGATCCCAAAGTTTCAACACACGTTTTGCACACTTTGCGAGGAGCCCAATATTTGTCTTGGCCTCCCAGCCCTTTAAAGTAGGCAAGATACACCCTCTTGACAAAGGTATTGATGTTGCACCTTTGATCCTGCAAAGTGAAGCTCTCAAAGATATAGTAGAAGATATCTGTGTCATTACGGCATCTCCTTCTTTCGGCTGTTGTAGCCATTGTTAGATCACAACTGCAAATAAAAAAAAATTATATAAATTGTTATATGTACATAAAATGATTGTAATATGTAATAATGTAATAAATTGTAAAATGTACATAAAATAAACACACTATAGTCCAAATACATCATTATTTATCACTAAAGCGGTCACTGACTCGCAACAACTTGCAATCATCAGTGACAAACTGTTTATTATTGGTAAAATCCATGAAAATGGGGTTTTCCGATTGCATAGAAATGGAATGTGATAGAAAGATAGAGCACATCTGAGATCAGATTTGGAATCGGCACCCTCGAACTAGTATAAAATAGCTGGAAAAAAAATGCCAGAAAAAAAAATGTTCTTTTTGTAGACCAGTGTTATCTATTATTATTATTATTATTATTATTATTATTATTATTATTATTATTATTATTATTATTATTATTATTATTATTATTATTATTATTATTATTATATATACTATAATTGATTAATATGTATTATTATTAAAAAAAATTGTGTGTGTGTGTGTGTGTGTGTATTATTATTATTATTATTATTATTATTATTATTATTATTATTATTATTATATGTAGTAGACGCTGACGATATGTCTCTTTGTTAAAAAAAATTGTAACTTTAAACGTCTGTTAATAGACGTGACAGATGTTAATCACTGAAAATTTGAAAGAAAGTTCAGCTTTTCTTTTTATATATATATATTTTTTATATTTATATAATTCGGCTTTTATATGTGTCTTTTCCCCTATATCCAAAAACCTTTTTGATGAGTCATGTGTTTTCTTAACGCTCTAAAGAGTGTCTTAAGAATGAGTAATTTTAGGAAATGCTCTTAGCTATATTTGTGTTTTTGGAACAGTTAATCAGATAAATGGATTAAAATTGTTTATTTTCTAAATGTATTAAAAAAGAAAAGAAAATTGAATTTTGTGACAGTTAAATAAACTGTTATATAAATTTGTTTTTCATAAAAAACAAAAAACAAAAAAAAACAAAAAAAACCGGTTAAATTCTATGAAATATAAACTTTTTAGTTAAGAAAACAATTAAGTTATGATTATTGTTGAAAATGTATTCTTTATTTAAAATTAGTTTTTTTTTTGTTTTTTTTTTTCTAATATTTTCGTGTATCTGGAATTGATCACAACAGCCTAATATTAAGTGATTGATCCTTGTGTACTTTTCATATAAAATTAAATCTACCCCTTCAATAAAAAGGATTGGGGGAGGATATAAGATACCGGAATACAAATATTTGCTAATGTTTCATGTAACATTTTAAAACGCCACTTACTTTATCA
>JABUQX010005102.1:97500-108017 GCA_015478945.1 Trachelipus rathkii
TCTCTTGGAATGAGATTAGCTACATGCTCAAACTGGTAGAGCCCTTATTAAATAGAATGGCAGTTATATGGTCAATGGGAAAAGTTACTTACAATAAATAGGATATACTAGGGTTGACTTTTTTTCACCTTTAATAATTAAAATTTGTTTTATAGTTACTCTCCTGATATAGTTCAGACAAAAAGATAATAATATATAAAACTTGCTTTATTAAAAATCTTAATTTAACCATGTTTAGTAAAGGGGCCTAATTATATAGTTTTAATTGTAAAGTTAATTTTTATATCATAAAAAAATTATTTCTTCATCAAAATCATTTTTGTTTTAAGGACAAAGTGGACAGATGAGGAAATTGACATGCTACGAACTGCTGTTAAAAGATTTGGAGATGATTTAGGAATCATTAGTCAAAGGATTAAGTCACGCACGGTGTAAGTAAACTATAGTTAGGCCCCTTTTCTGTCAAATACTTGAAAGAATTATGTGAATAAAATTACTTTAAAAGAATCTCGTTAAAAGATTTAAATTTTCACAATTTTCTGCCCTTTCTGGACCATTGATATTCTTGACAGCACTTTAATAATAATAATAATAGTAATAATTTTTATAATAAATATTTGATGGTTATCATTTTTTATGTCAACCTATTAAAGAGTATACAGGAGTATCTTTGTGTTTGATATAAAATTAAAAGTCAACTACTGTCGATTCATGTTTGTTGATGTCAAAATAGTTCTCCATTAAGACGCTTTTATAACTTCATTAATAAAGTATTATATTTTCTTAGAACTCAAATAAGAACAGCTTTGAAGAAAAAGGCCTTTGACGACTCTGGTCTTTCAACACAAACAGTTTCGAGTCTTCAAGTTAGTTCTTCATCTCCCTCCATTGTTTCGGCAGGTCAGCCAATAAGCGCCAACTCTCCGTCCAGTCGCGCAACCAACGCAGGAAGCCGATCAATGCTGAGCGTTAATAATGTAACGCTCAATATGGTTAAAATGCTGGTATAGTCTGAAGTAGAAGTTGAAGGAATGACTGGTGTTGCAATGGAATTTGATGGCACATCTCGGGTTGCTTCTTGAATTATTTTATTAATTTAAACGATTAATTAAACTAACTAACACCAAAGTACAAAAATAATAATTTGTCGTAACCAATTTTTATGAATTTTAGACATTTTTAGACAAAAAGAAATTGACAATAAAAATGGTTTTCACCCCTAAATTTTAGACGAGTACAAATTATATTGTCAGTAAAAAGATGCCAATAGGTTTCATATATATATATAATACATAATATAGTATATAAATAATATTAAATATATATATATATATATATATATATTATATATATATATATATATATATATATATATATATAATATATATATGAATAATATATAATATTATAAATATTATAATATGATCTTGCCATTGGCATTTTTAAAAAAAAAAAATATCGCAATAAAATAATGATGACAAATCTTTAATCCTGCCCTTTGATTAACGCGCTTCTTCATTTTTGTTGGTTTATAATATTTTATTACTGTGTTAAAAAGTGTCAAGAGCAAGAAAATGCCATAAAAATTTGTTTGAGGTGTGCTCACACCCGTTCGGCTTTTACATAATTTTATTTCCAGAGTAATATATTTTGAAGAAAGTGATACAAATCTGCAAATTTGGGAACGGTGTTTCATTAGGAGAAAAGAAGTCTTCATAAGAATATTTAGCGCTTTGATACTTGCCCAATGTTCCAATGTTACCAACATTAATTGCAATATTTTGCTAACACCTTAGTAAGAGTGGGTGGTGTGCATGCAGCTTCACATTATTTATTGATGGAGGTAGTACAGTACCTTTAAACTAATTATTCAAACGCGCCAACATTTGCAAGTTTACACCTAGTTTGGATGAGGCAGATCACCGATTCCTTGGTTTTTTGTATAGAGAAATTTCTTTTAATTTCTCCAGCTGTAAGTTATTGGATACATAAATGAAATTCCACTGATCTGGAGTTCTCTGTAATTGTTAGTGTGACTTTGCAAGTTTTTAATACTCTGAACTTGCGTTTGGTTCGAAGAAAGAAATGTTAAAAGTATAAAAGTTTCCGAATTTACAATTTACCGATCAACTTTTCAACAGTCGCCTTAACAGAGGTGAATTTAGAAATTAAAAAGATGCCTATTGATTATTTGTACAGATCTGGAAAATGAGCGACCTGCTGGTCACAATGAAATCGGACTACGATACTTATCGAAGCTTAGAGATGCGTTTTCATCAGTTTCGTTATTGATATCTTGTATATTTCGCGTTTAAATTTTGAAAATAAAATCCGTTATGAGCATAAACCAATGTTATTCAATTTCAATCTTAAAGCAATACTTATATCAGCATTCTCTTTACTGTGAAAATTATCTAAAAGCAAATAATTTTTTAGTCGTAGAGGTCAAGTTTTATCAAAAACTTTTAAGCAAAACAAAACTTTTAAATACACGGTATTTCTGGGCCAATAGCTTCAAGTACTTTGTCTTCCCTATTTCCATAAACATTTTAGTAAAATTTACGCTAATTTTTATTTTTCAGCGGACAGTTTTTGTGATCAACGTTTTATTGTATTTTCATTGGTCAGATCAAATTTTTTATGCAGTGACTTTAAATTTATAAGACCAATTTTTATGAAGAAAATATACCCTCAATAGTTTCAACTGATGGTCAGCGCTTTCGAGATAGCATATATATTTTTATAGGTGTTTCAGATACCACTAGTGAAGATACCAGTGTTCCAATTTACTAAAATCGAAATAACATTATATCATACCAGTTTCCATTTGCTAAAATCGAAATAACATTATATCAGTTAGTAAATTTTACTAATCGTATATAAATTTCTTTAAAGGAAACGGTTTTTTAAAATTGAAAAAAAAAAAAAAATCAAAATAGCAAAACTGAGCTAAATCACAGTTTTATATTTGTATGTTTTGGAATCTGTTTAAGCTCATATGAAATTAAACAGAAACCTTGGATATGAAATATAAGGAATTAGAGCCATGAAAATTGTTTTATTTTGGAAGATTCAAAAAAAACGCAAGCATCAATTAAAGAGCTTGACATAAATTTTACACACAAAACAAAACCTCTAATATAATCGCTCTTTTACAAATGGTACAAAAATTCTTCCATAATACAAAACAAAATTAATTTTTTTCTAAGATCTTTTAGAGGAAGAGTTGTTAATAATAATTAATAATAACAATAATAATAATAGCACCTGAGAATCTTAAAGTAACTCTGACTATTTAATTATTTTTTTTTTTTTTTTTTTTTTTTTTTTTTTTTAAATTTACATTTAAATAAAAAAAAAAGATTAACACGAACATTAGAACATTAAAAATAATAAAAGAGCAGCTTTGCAAATAAAAAAATAGGGAAATTTAGTAACATTAAAATAATTAACAATCCCAGTTTATTAACGGATTTTATCTTGGTTAACAAATGGAGTGGAAAAAAAAAACAACAAAAACTTATATAATGCACTTCTGGGAATTTGAGATTTCAAAAACAAGGGATTCTATATAAGACGAAAAAAAAAATGTCATGACTTTTGCAATAGTTAATTTTCTCCCTCGGTTGGTATCTGAGGGCGGCTTTCTTCTGGTGTTACCGCCGTTGATGACTTTGGCTCTTCATTTTCACCAGAACTTCGTCCGGTTTCTTTATCTTCACCAGATTCGATTTTGGTATTTATTTTTCCATTTGTATCAAGCGTTGAACTCGAAGCTAATACATCTTTAGATTCTTTTTCTTTTCCTATAATATATATATATATATATATATATATTTATATATAGTATATATTCTATATATATATATGTAATATTAATATATATATATATATATATATATATATATATATATATATATATATATATATATATATATATTATCAATTTCTCACACCTAACACAGCCCTAAAATTTTCAATCTGAACACACTGTACCTTAGGTCTATACCTCTTATTCCACACCATATCATTTCACTACTATACATTAACAGAGGTAACAACATACCCTCATGCAAAACCCTAGCGAACTCAAGACTTACTCCCTTTACATCCACCAAGGACTTAATTGCATCAGCCACCTTCCTACAATTCACAACTATTCTATTACACACTGCATCATCCGTTCCCTTTTCATCCAAAACATATCTTAAATATTTAAACTCCGATACTTGTTCCAGTTGCTCACCATCTAACATGACTTCACACCGCTGACTCTCCTCACTCACTACCGTAACCTTACTCTTATCTACATTTACTTTCAAACTCCTCCTTTTACACAACCTTCCAAACCCCTCTACCAATCTTCTCAAACTTTATTCAGATTCATAACACAAAACTAAATCATCCACATACAATTAGGGTACCCTCCACTCTCTTCCATTCTCCATCATTCTAAAACCTTCAACTTCCACCCACCCAACCTCTAATTCTTTCAAAACCCCATCCATATACAAATTAAATAACCAAGGAGACATAACACATCCCTGCCTCACTCCGCTATTAATATTAAAATAATCACTTTCAACCCCATTTATTCTTACACACGCTTCACTATCTTCATACATACTTTTGATTCCATTCAGAAGCCAACCACCATACATCATATATCACTAACACCTGCCATAAACCTTTCCTGAAAATCCTACCATACACCTGTTACAAATCCATAAAACCTAAATACAATTTATTCTTCTCTCTCATTGTTTCAATCATTTGTTTCAACGTAAAAATTTGATTCACACATCCTCTACCACTTCTAAATGAGCCTTGTTCTTCACTAATCAGTACCTCAGTCACTCGACGTACTCTTTCAATAAAAAAAATCAGCATATAACACTTAAACTAATTCCTACAGTTCCCCTTATCACCCTCCTTACCCTTATATAAGGGCACTATTACTACTCTCTTCCAATCCCTCTGAACTAAACCCTCCATGAAACTCTTTGTTACACAACTTCCAAATCCATTCAATCACTATTTCGCCTTCGTTTTTTATCATCATCACCCACCTTTTCCCCCCCAAGACTGGGGTAAGGTGCGTAACAAGCACCGGAAACAGAAAAGGAAACGACGCCAGTCGAAAAAAGAGGCCCAGATTTACCGCCCCTTTTATACCTTGTAGTGAAAACTCGTCGCAGTCAGAAAATCCACACTAGAGCATCATACAGGACCGCGAAGGACTCTCACTATGGCATCTCGTCAATGTGGGTTTCATCCCTTGGCCCAGGTAGGCCACAACCATACCCCCTCACAAAACTTCGCTTTTCACTCATTATGCACCATTCTTCTCGTCTCTTCCAAACTCACATTTCTCTCCTTCAGGCAATCCTTTACTGACTCGATCCACTTTTTCTTCGGTCTCCTAGCCGGTCGGTTCCCAACACACTCGCCACTATACATCCGCTTAACCAACCGACTATCTTCCATCCTTTCCACATGACCAAACCATCTCAACATACTTTCATTTATTCTCTTATTTACTCCTTTCTTTACACCACACAACTCTCTAATACGTTCATTTCTCATTTTATCAATTCTTCTCACACCTAGCACGCCCCTAAGATTGTCCATCTGAACACATTGAACTTTAGATCTATACTTCTTATTCCAGACCATAGTCTCACTACTATACAATAACACAGGTAACAACATACCCTCATGCAAGACTCTAGCGCACTCAAGACTTAGTCCCTTTACATTCACCAATGATTTAATTGCACCAGCCATCTCTGCCATTCACAGCTCCTACTAACACTCTGCATCAATCTGTTCCCTTCCATCCAAACATTAACCCTAAATATTTAAAAACTCAAACACTTGTTCAGCTACTCACTCCATCACATAACTTCACAATGAGGACTGTCCTCACTCACAACCATAACCTTACTTTTATCTTACGTTTACTTTCAAACCCTCCTTTTACACACCCTGCCAATATATCTCTACCAATCCTCTCAAACTCTCTTCAGATTCGCCACACCAAAACCAAATATATATATATATTATATATATATATATATATTATAATATATATATATATATAATATATATTTATATATATATTATTATATAATAAATAATATATATATATAATATATATATAATATATTATATATATTATAATATATATATATATATAATATAATATTATATATATATATAATATATTATATATATATATATATATATAATCAGGAGAAAACTGCAAATTGGTTAGTATTTAAATCTGAATTATGAGTTTACCTAAACAACAGATAGCTTAC
Organism: Trachelipus rathkii; assembly: GCA_015478945.1. NCBI lineage: Eukaryota > Metazoa > Arthropoda > Malacostraca > Isopoda > Trachelipodidae > Trachelipus > Trachelipus rathkii. Next base: position 103,824 of record JABUQX010005102.1, read on the forward strand.
ATTACAAAAAAAAAAAAAAAAAAAAAAAAAAAAAAAAACTTTGGCACAAGTAAAATGATGATTTCTACCTATTATTTTGACAACCCCAATAAATTTCTCAGCATAACTGAGAAATGTTACTAACCTTTCTCTCTTCAGATTCACAACTTGAAATCTGATTCTCTCGGAATGAGATTTTCAGAAGGAACAGACTAGATGAACTGCTCGCATCACTCTCTATGAAACCGCAAAAGAGAAACGTTCCAATAATTTACTATAGAAATTTTCATGGTCTCTCCCATTAACCATAATACTAGTTTAGTAAGTGTTATTTAATCGAAAAATACAAAAGGATTTGCACAAATATTAGATTTTATCATTCTGGATCATTTTAACAGGGAAATAAATACAAGAAAATAAATTGCGTAAGCGTCTGAATATAAATCATGTTACAATTATATCACATAATACAATTCGAAAATTAGATATATAATATATATTGATGTATATATATATATATTAGTGTTTATATTTGTGTATATATATGTAATATATATATTATATTATATATATATATATATATTAATATATTATATAATATATATTATATATATACGAGTCTTATGTGAAATTACCGTTCCTTCCTCTTCTCCTGAAGACATAATCTTCCTCATCTTCATCTTTCCTCTTCCTTCCTTCTAAGTAATCTTCTAGAAAAATTCAGGAGATTTGGTTTTAATGTACGTTTCTTAACCTGGGAGGGGGCAGGTTTTTGCTTCAGCAGGATCCAGTTATAAACAATGAAGCGCACCTAAAGCTTATTTATATATATATATATATATATATATATATATATACTAATAATATATATATATATAATATATATATATATAATAAACTATATATATAATATGTTTATATATATAATTATATATATATATATATATAATATATATAATAATATATATATATATATTATATATATATATATATATATATATATGTAAAGTAGTTAGAAAAAAGAGTGAGAAGTTAAGTGCTAGCAGCAATAAGTGTAAGTATGTAAGAGCTTCGCTAGTAAAATCGGTGAATGTGAACAGAGTTGATTTACTGAACCAAATCTGGGGGCAAATGAAGGAAACAATTGTTAGTAGTGCAAAGGAAGTGTTGGTGGAGGTGCTAAAGTAGAAGTAAGAATGTTAACAGCGAATTGGTTGAATGAAGAGGTGATGAAGCGGTTTAAAGGGTAAAAAAAGGAAGCGTGCGTGAATGTACTAAGAAAGCAAATGATGAAGTTTCAAAGAAGATGCTTGGAATTATATAATGAGGAAAAAGAAATACTAAAAGGTGCATACGTAGGACGAAACAAGAGTAAATGAACAGTTTGAAGGAGGATGAATGGAGGACATACAAGAATAGGAAGCTCTTCGGAAGGAAGCGCGAAAGGTTAAGAATGAGAATAGGGATGGTGCTCATAGAATAATGAATAGGTTATGGATGTGAGGTAACTGATGAATGGATGTGAGGGGAGTGTGGCAAGAACATTCAAAAATCTGCACAATATTAACAGTAATGATGAGGCGTTAGTGAATGTGTGTGGTTTTTGATGGTGTGTAGAAGGAATAGGTATTTTGGGGATGACATGTTATTAGTAAGGAGGAGGTAATGGGTAGAGGAGATAATTGAAGATGGTAAATGCTGGGCGGTAAGATGAAATTACTAGTTGAAATGATCAAGAGCGGAGGCGAGATGTTGATTGATTGGATTTGGAAGTTGTGTAATAAAGCGTTTATGGAGGTATAGGTCCAAGGGATTGGAGGAGAGCGGTAATAGTTACCCTTATATAAGGGTAAGGGAGAAAAGGGGAATTGTAGAAATTAATAGGGGAATAGTTTATTGAGTGTTGTAGGGAAGGTATATGCTGGTATTTTGGTTGGAAAGATGTGCGTCGAGTGACTGAGAGGAAGGATTGGTGAAGAACAGGTGCGTTTAGAGTGGTAGAGGGATGTGTGGAATCAAAATCTTTACATTGAAACAGAATGATGAGAAAATGAGGGAGAAGAGAATAATTATATTTAGGTTTATGGATTTACAACAAGGCGTATGATAGAGTTAATAGGAAGCTTTATGGGCAGGTAATTAGTGATTTATCGTGTTGGTGCGTAGGCTTCTTGAAATGATCAAAAGTATGATATGGACGATAGTGAGCGGTGTAGAGAATAAATTGTGTAATGGTGATTGGTTTAGGAATTAATAGTGAGTGAGACAGGGGTTGTGTTATGTCTCCTTGGTTATTCAATGTGTTATATGGATGGGGTTTATGAAAGAATTCGAGGTGGTGGTGGCAGTAATTGGTGTTAAAATGATGGAGAATGGAGAGGAGTGAAGGGTGCCCTACCTATATATATGCGGATGATTTCGTTCTGTGTGGCGAATCTGAAGAGAGTTTGAGAGGAATTGTAGAGAGAGATTCGGCACAGGGTATGTAAAAGGAGGGGTTTAAAAGTAAAAGTAAGATTAAGAGTAGGTTATGGTTGTGAGTGAGGAAGGTCCTTGTCCTCAGTGTGAAGTATTGTTAGATGATGAGCAGCTGAGCAAGTGTATGAGGTTTAAAATTTAGGGTATTGTGTTGGATGAGAAGGGAACGGATGATGCAGAGTGTAGTAGGAAAAAGTTGTGAATGCAGGAAGGTTGCTGGTGCATTAAATCGTTGGTGAATTAAAGGACTAAGTCCTTGAGTGCGCTAGAGTCTTACATGAGGTATTTGTTACCTGTGTTATGTTATGGTAGTGAAGACTATGGTCTGGAATAAGAGTATACATCTAAGTTCAATTGTTCAGATGCGACAATCTTAGGGGATGCTTACGTGTGAAAAAGAATTAAATGAAAATGAGGAATGAACGGTATTAGAGAGTTTGTTGGTGTGAAGAAAGGGTTTAAATGAGAGAAAGAATAAATGAAAGTATTGTTGAGATGGTTTGGTCATTGGAAAAGGATGAATGATAGTCGGTTGGTTAAGCGGATGTAGTGCGAGAGTGTGTTGGAAACCCGACGGCTGGGAGACCGAAGAGGAAATGGATTGAGTCGGTGAACGAATGTCTGAAGGAGAGAAATGTGAGTTTGGCAGAGGCGAGAATAAAGGTGCATGATAGGAGAGAATTGGCGGGGTTTTGTATATGGGCAATGTGGTTGTGGCCCACCTGGCCCAAGGATGAAACCCTTACACTGACGATTTACGCATAGTGAGGTCCGTCGCGGTCCCATGAAACTTTAGGGTGGATTTCTGTCTGTGACGAGTTCTCACTAATTAATAGTCGAGGGGCGGTAAGCTGCGCTTCCTTTCGACTTGTCATGATTCTTTTACTCTTTCTTTCTCCGATGCATGCCGCACCTTACCCCCAGTCTTGCGGGCAAAGAGGAAGGTGAAGAAAGAAGAAAGATAATATATAAGAAAGATATATTAGGGATGTACCGATAGTATCGGTATCGGTATCGGTATCGGTAGTATCGGCCATTTATTGGTATCGGTATCGGTATCGGTATCGGTAATGAAAAATACTAAGCCGATACTTCTTACTTTTTGGGTGAAAATTATGGAGAACTTTTAGATTCAATAATAAATCTAGTTCGATTATAGATAGCTAGTACCAATTATATTTTTTTTTTCCTCGATTCCTTTTTAACTATATTTAGCGTTTCTCCAACTTGGTCTTTAGCTTAAATTACCCATTTGGACAGCCATTATTATTAATTTATACAAGATTAATCTACTTTTTTAATTGATCAATAGATTTTTTTTATTGTACGCAATTTCGTGAGGAGCGTGTGAGTGCGTGAAGTGTTTTTAAACTTTCTGCATTATTCATATTTTAGATATTTGCTGTAAATAGAGTTTTATAACTCAAACCCTAATTTTATGCTCTTGTCTGAGACCCAGATGGCTAAGAATCATCCTCTAAACGCGTTTAATATATCCAACTATAACTTATTTTATAATTTTCCCGTTTTAAGGGTGGAGTAGTGCCTAATGTAAATATAAACATCTATAACACGTCTCGAGAATCTCGAATCTCCTAACTTCGATGTTCTGTGGCTTAAAAGCTTTCTTCCTTCTACTACAATATATCTGATGCTTCTGCTACTGTTCTCCTAACAAACAGATTTTCTGCCTCTTGATTACCTGACTACTTCTCACGAACTTATATCATCTCTCTT
>JABUQX010005103.1:7500-25380 GCA_015478945.1 Trachelipus rathkii
CACACCTTTTCAACATTAATAAACAGCTTAACTTAGCATCATCTGAACTTTAATGAATATAACCAGCAAAGCGAACAAACTTAACACAACTTACACACGAATAAAATGTTAACATTAACAAGGACAACACGCAACATCTCAGTATTATAATTATCACAACATCCTGAAACGAAACTTATTCACACTCTGTCAACCTGTTCTCTACTATACAAATGTTAATTTTAGCATTAACATGGTAATATAGTAACAAAAATTTACCAATAACCTGTTGTGTAATTATCCCATACAGAACAATGAAGTATACTTCCTAACATAACAAATGTTTTCATATTAAATAACGTCGACATTACATTATCAGAACTAAGAATATAATGTACAACGGCAACAAACCATGCCCATCTTAAGCAGAATAAACCTGCTAAACATTAACAAAGATTCACATACAACCTACAGCACTAATCCATTTAATGCATATCTCTGTAGAGAAACTTAAAAAGTCCATGGAAGAAGTTTTCATCAATAACCTTTACTTCAAATAGGTTATTGATGAAAACTTCTTCCATGAACCAAGAGATCTTGAAACATCATTCGAAATGCTTGCTAATGAAGTCATTGATGCTATATTCCAACCCTCATACGAATCCTATCACATAGTCTAATACATCCGTATGAGGGTTGGAATCAATTTCACTTTTGACGAAATTGATTCCAATCCTCATACGGTTTGTAACAGACTATGATAGGATCCGTATGAGGGTTTGAATCAATTTCACTTTTGGTGATGATCAGTCACCTGAATGGAAATACTATGTAAAGGTCCTCGTAAAGAGGACATTCGTAGGAGCAGAATGAGAGGCAAATCATACCAACACATGCGAGAAAATGTCTTACTGACGAATTCGGATGTATATACACGCTCTAAAAGGTACGAGGAAATTCTTTCTTTAACCAATCGAAGAACGTAAACAAGAATAACAATGGCACGGAACGGAACCATAATCAGTTTCCCAAAAGGGGTATATATTCTCGGTTAGACAACAACAACAACAACAAAACAACACAAACAACAACAACAACAACAACAACAACAACAACAACAACACACAACAACAACAATAACACACCACACAACAACAACTACAACAGCAACCACAACAACAAAACATAACCTAAAAATAAGTTCTTTATATACCGACCACTATGAATAAGCATAGACATTAGCAAAATTCTAGGGCAAACCTAACATTACCCCAACAAAAACTTAATCTAGGCTCACGTTTCTAACACATCATCGTTGATTAACACAGTAATATCTTACAAAAACTCATCACTTCTCTAACAAATCAGTGTTATTTTCACATTGCCATAGTAATATTTAACATAACGTACCTAACTTACGCAATAAACAGTTTTCATTAATCAAGAGTATCTAAAGCAACACATAACCTTCCGAGAGAAAACCCTTAAGGGAGTGGCTGCTCCTTGTAACACATAACGCTTTCATGAGGTAACATGAAATATTTTTATGCTTACCGCTATTTTAGACCCCAGCCCGGCCCCCTTTCAGAAAATATGCATTTTCAAAACTGTTTAGATTAAGCAACAGCGAATCATACAAGAGGCGATTTTGATATGCAACTGTAAGCACTACATTTGAGATCACCCCGAGAGATGCACGAAGTACCCATCTCGGGTACCCTGAAGAGGGTGTAAGCGGTAAGGGCACAGCCCTTTGGGCTGAGCCCTTATGTAACAGGTAAAGACGTATTATCTAACAAAAATCCCTTAATAAAGTGATCAATCTATCAAAAGATACCGAGCATCTCGAACCTTATGCATTAACACCATCTTCATACAAAGGTGTCCAGCTCATTCATATCAAATATAACATTATTTTGAACTATGAATAAAGGTAGACATTAGCAAAATTCTCGGATAAGCCTAACATTACTCAGCAAAAACTTAACCTATATCCACGATTCTAACACAACATAGCCCGTTAACACAGTAATATCTTACGAAACTTATTATTTCTCTATCAAATCAGTTTTAATTTCACATTGTCATAGTAATATTTAACAAAACGTAACATAACTTACGAATAAACAGTTTTCATTAATCAAGAGTATCTAAAGCAACACATAACCTTCCGAGAGAAAACCCAGGGGGATGTGCTCCTTGTAATACCTAACGCATTCATGAGGTAACATGAAATATTTTTATCCTTACCCTATTTTAGACACCCGCCCCCCTCTCCGCAATATCATTTCAAACTATTCGATTAAGCATGGCGCGCATGCATACAGAGGCGATTTGATCGCACTGGTAAAGCACTGTAGGCACTGCTTTAAGATCACCCCGGAGAGAATGCACGAAGACCCATCTCGGGGTACCTGAAGAGGGTGTAAGCGGTAAGGGCACAGCCCTTTGGGCTGAGCCCTTATGTAACAGGTAAAGACGTATTATCTAACAAAATCCCTTAACAAAGTGATCAATCTATCAAAGATACCAGCATCTCGACCTATGAATTGACACTGTCTTCATCAAAGTGTCACACGTCTCTAGTATAACATCATTTGAACTATGAATAAACGTAGACATTAGCAAAATTCTCGGGCAAACCTGACATTACTCAACAAAAACTTAACCTAGGCTCACGTTTCTAACACATCATCGTCAGGTAACACAGTAATATCTTACAAAACTCATCATTTCTCTACCAAATCAGTGTTAATTTCACCCTGTCATAGTAATATTTAACATAACGTACCTAACTTACGAATAAACAGGTTTCATTAACCAAGAGTATCTAAAGCAACACACCACCTCCCGAGAGAAAACCCAGGAGGGATGCGCCCCCTGAAAGGGTGTGAATCTTGAGAGGGGGGATCACCCCGAAGGGGTGTAAGCGGGCTCTGGGCCTCAGCCCGAAGGGCTGAGGCCTTACCCCTCCTTCGGAGGGGTAAAGCCCGCTTACACCCCTTCGGGGTGATCCCCCCTCGCAGGATTCACACCCTTTCAAGGGGCGCATCCCCCTGGGTTTTCTCTCGGAAGGTAATGTGTTGCTTTAGATACTCTTGGTTAATGAAAACTGTTTATTCGTAAGTTAGGTACGTTATGTTAAATATTACTATGACAGGGTGAAATTAACACTGATTTGGTAGAGAAATGATGAGTTTTGTAAGATATTACTGTGTTACCTGACGATGATGTGATAGAAACATGAGCCTAGGTTAAGTTTTTGTTGAGTAATGTCAGGTTTGTCCGAGAATTTTGCTAATGTCTACGTTTATTCATAGTTCAAATGATGTTATACTAGAGACGTGTGACACTTTGATGAAGACAGTGTCAATTCATAGGTCGAGATGCTGGTATCTTTGATAGATTGATCACTTTTAGGGGATTTTGTTAGATAATACGTCTTTACCTGTTACATAAGGGCTCAGCCCAAAGGGCTGTGCCCTTACCGCTTACACCCTCTTCAGGGTACCCCGAGATGGGTCTTCGTGCATCTCTCCGGGGTGATCTCAAAGTAGTGCTTACAGTGCTTACAGTGCTATCAAATCGCCTCTGTATGATGCGCTGCTGCTTAATCTAACAGTTTTGAAATGATATTTTCTGAAAGGGGGGCGGGGTCTAAAATAGGGTAAGGATAAAAATATTTCATGTTACCTCATGAATGCGTTAGGTATTACAAGGAGCACATCCCCCTGGGTTTTCTCTCGGAGGTGGTGTGTTGCTTTAGATACTCTTGATTAATGAAAACTGTTTATTCGTAAGTTAGGTAACGTTATGTTTAAATATTACTATGAAATGTGAAAATAACACCGATTTGTTAGAGAAATGATGAGTTTGTAAGATATTACTGTGTTAACCGACGATGATGTGTTGAAACGTGAGCCTATGATTAAGTTTTTTGTTGGTAATGTTAGGTTTTGCCTAGAATTTTGCTAAGTGTCTATGTTTATTCATAGTTCAAATGATGTTATACTCAAAAGAGTGACACTTTGATGAAGATGGTGTTAATTCATAGGTCGAGATGCTGTATCTTGATTAGATTGATTTCACTTTGTTAAGGGATTTTGTTAGATAATACGTCTTTACCTGTTACATAAGGGCTCAGCTCAAAGGGCTGTGCCCTTACCGCTTACACCCTCTTCAGGGTACCCCGCGAGATGGGGTCTTCGTGCAATCTCTCTGGGTGAATCTCAAAGTAAGTGCTTACAGTGCTATCAAATCGATTCTGTAATGATGCGCTGTTGCTATCTAACAGTTTTTGAAAATGCTATTTTTCTGAAAGGGGGGCGGGTCTAAAATTGGGTAGGATAAAATTATTCATGTTACCTCATGGAAACGTTTATGTTGTTAGCAAGGAGCACATCCCTAGGGTTTTCTCTCGAACGGTTATGTGTTGCTTTAGATTACTCTTGAATTAATGAAAAACTCGTTTAATCCCGTAAGTTAGGTACGTTTATGTTAAATTATTTACTATGCAATGTGAAAAATAACACTGATTTTGTTAGAGAAGTGATGAGTTTTTGTAAGATATTACTGTGTTAACCAACGATGATGTGTTAGAAACGTGAGCCTAGATTAAGTTTTTGTTGGGTAATGTTAGGTTTGCCCTAGAATTTTGCTAATGTCTATGCTTATTCATAGTGGTCGGTATATAAAGAACTTATTTTTGGACTGTTATTGTTGTTATTGTTGCTGTTGTTGTTGTTGTTGTTGTTGTTGTTGTTGTTGTTGTTGTTGTTGTTGTTGTTGTTGTTGTTGTTGTTGTTGTTGTTGTTGTTGTTGTTGTTGTTGTTGTTTGTTGTTGTTGTTGTTGTTGTTGTTGTTGTTGTTGTTGTTGTTGTTTGTGGTTGTTGTTGTTGTTGTTGTTGTTGTTGGTTGTTGTTGTTGTTGTGTTGTTGACGAGAATATATACCCCTTTTGAACTGATATGGTTCGTTCGTGCATTGTATTCTTGTTTACTTTCTTCTGATTGGTTGAAAGAAAGAATCTCGTTACCTTTTAGAGCTGTTTATACATCCGAATTTCGTCAGTAAGACATTTTTCGCTGTGTTGGTATGATGACCTCTCATTCTGCTCCTACGAATGTCCTCTTTACGAGGACCTTTACATAGTATTTCCAGTCAGGTGACTGATCATCACCAAAAGTGAAATTGATTCAAACCCTCATACGGATCCTATCATAGTCTGTTACAAACCGTATGAGGATTGGAATCAATTTCGTCAAAAGTGAAATTGATTCCAACCCTCATACGGATGTATTAGACTATGATAGGATTCGTATGAGGGTTGGAATATAGATGCAATGACTTCAATTAGGCAAGCATTTCGAAATGATCTTTCCCTGATCTCTTGGTTTCATGGAAGAAGTTTTCAATCAATACCTATATGAAGTAAAGGTTATTGATGAAAACTTCTTCCATGGACTTTTTAAGTTTCTCTACAGAGATATGCATTAAATGGATTAGTGCTGTAGGTTGTATGTGAATCTTTGTTAATGTTAGCAGTTTTTAATTCTTGCTTAAGATTGGGCATGGTTTGCCGTTTGTAGCATTATTATTCTTAGTTTCTGATAATGTTATGCTTGACTTTATTAATATGAAAACTTTGTTATGTTTAGAGTATACTCATTGTTCCTGTTATGATAATTACACACGTTATGGTAAATTTTTGTTACATATTACCATGTAATGTAAAATTAACATTGTTATGTTAGAGACAGGCTTGACAGAGTGTGAATAAGTTACGTTTTTGGATGTTTATGTTAGTTACTTTGACTGTGTTAAGTGTGGTTTCCTTTGTTCATGTTAACGCATTTATTCTTGTTTACAGATGGCTAAGTTTCTCGTTTGGGTTATATTCATAGTTTAGATGATGCTATGTTAGTTTTTATTAATGTGAAAACTTTGTCACGTCAGCATATATTGGTTGAATGTTTGTATAAAGAACTTGATTTTATGTTATGTTTATTGAAAATGATACTCGAAACATGTGACCTTAATTCATACGATCAATAGATCACCAGTTGGTCAGGAAGGTGACAGGGGGGGGCTGGAATTGGTGGTTTGATTTTAGTGGAGTTTAACCTACTTTAGGGTATGTAAAACGTAAATTTGTAAGTTATAAAGACGATAAAAAGATAAGAAAAATTTTATTTTATTATTTTTTATTTTTTTTATTTAATTTTTAATATTTCGTGTGGAGTGGTGGCAACTACTGAGAACATGTGTATTATCGTTCGATGATCCTAATACATACGAGAGCCGACAGTATAAAGATATATGACAAGAGCGCAACTATTTGCCTTTCATTTACATCAATATTTTTTTTAAATTGAAATCAAATCAGACACCCACCAAGCAGATGCAAAAACCGGAGCCAACACCGGTTGCATCTTGTCAGACTTCTTACTGCCGTGAGTCAGCACTTGCCTTCGCTCTGCATGTCCTTGTCTCCTCCTTATTCCATCTTTCATCCTTAGTTATAGTTCCTTACCTTTTCACATATAAACATCTGTTTTGGCATATCTGTGCTTCTTTTTTCATGTGTAGATCGGCACATGGCACCTAATGGGGAGGGTCCTAGACCCGCTATATTCGAGACTTAGTAACTCTCTATAATCACTCGCACAATCTTTATCACTCTACGTGGATTAAATCGCTGTCTGATCTGTAGAACTTATTACGAGAAAAAACATCAATAGCGATTGTTGGTTTCATGAACCATTCGAATGTTAAATACCTACGGAACCGCAACGGGAGCATCAGCATCACCACGAGATAGCCATAAACTATTATCAGTTCTGAATCCTTCCTCCTTCTCATTCTTCATACCTTCATACTTTCTTCACTTATACATTCACTTCCTCTCATTCCTCTCCTCTCTCCTCTCTCCTTCTTCCTTTTCTTTTTCTCTGTCTTACTTAAGACCAACCTGTTTGCATTCCATTGCAATTTCTAATTTCTTCTTATCGATTTTTTTCATAACGGGGAACCACCCTCCGGTGGGTCCCTGAGAATACTCCGAGTCCGAATCTCGACATCATCCTCCTTTCCTCTCTCACTATAACCTTCGCTCCTAAGCTAGCTTTAAATCCCTACTTCTTTTCTCTACCATACTTTCTTTTTCCCCCCTTCTCCCCCTTCCCCATCTCGCCCCCACTCCCCTCATCCACCCACCCCCATCCCCGCCCCCATCCATTCTTTCCCTCTTTTCCCCCTCTTCCTCAGTATCTTGTTTGTTTGCATTCCATGCATTTTTTTCTTCTTCTCTTCTTCTTATTGACTATTCATTCTTCCTTTTCTCTCTTTCTTCACTACTTCTTCTATTATTCTTCTAAACTTTTCTAATTCTTTCTCTTACTTACTCTGATATCTTATGATTCTTTTTATCTATTCTTATCTTATATCTTTTCTTTATTCTTAATTTACTTCCTTCCCCGCATTCTTTTTTATTTTTCCAAGTGGGAACAGAAAGTGGGGGGATGAACCACTTTACCTCCGGCGGGAAGGTGTTCCTGGATCCTGTACTGTTAAAAAGTTCAAGCGGGGGGGGAATCGGCCGGATGATGAAGAAATACCAAATATTAAATATAGTACAGAAGAATATAAAAAAAATTTATATCATCGATTTATACCTATTAAAGTAAATAAAGAAAAATCGGAGGAGGAGAGCAATAATAATGCCAACGACCTTAGTTGTGAAGCGAGAGGAAGAGAAATGAAACAAAATGTTAACAGAAACCGCCGCACCACCGAACCCACCAGGATATCAGCGCATGGCCCGCCTTCCAGTTACCCCAAACCAACGAAACTACAAACACAGACACACACCACGATAAAGAACACGTCAGGCACCAACAGCAGAGGCCAAGGACTATCCTTTCGATTACATAGCTCTCCTCTACGTTAACTATACACGCCCGACCAAAATCATTCGACTTCGCGACATACACAGACTCCAAAGATCTCACACAAGCTTGCCAGCCTTTCCTCTGAGTTTCAATCTTCAACGATGCAAATTCTTAATTTTTTTGATGGGTAGCCGCACTCCCCCTTCCAGGGGAGGAATGCAGATGGGACGTAATCTCGTCTCCGACGAATATGCGCTCATCATATAGCACACGACGCACAATTTAGTCGCATACGTTAAGCTCCTAACAGGGTGGTTGTCAAGAACGCAAATTTTGAACCCTTGGCGTCTACAAGGGGTCGGCAACGCCCATTAACGCTGTGATCCTAATTGATAGGGTGACCTACGTCACCAAAACTCGTCTGTGACTCACCTGTTTCGCATTAGAAATTTGATTATATGATCCTGTATAAGAGGTCAAGCACCTTAATCTTTGCGTCAGCTATCATTATGTACAAGATGTTGGGTACAAACATAACCCAAAATCACAGAATTCTTTTAAAACAAACCATCAAGCCAATATTACATGCTGACGTGACAAAGTTCACATTAATAAAACTCACACACAACAAGGCGTTAAGCGTTATATAAGCTTTCTCACTCTTCGCTCTACGGGGCGACGCCCACCTCTAAATACATCCAGCATTGATGTGAAATTTACATCGGATATGCGTCAACTTTAAATGCTCATATATACATTTATATTACCACGTTTAAAGCAAATCATTCCTCTACATCTTTAACATACTTTTTTGAAAAAAAGGCCTGTAGAGGATTCCAAACACGCTAAGTTAATATACTAGAGGGTTCACCATCGAATGTTAATTATTGTAATTCTTTTCTTGTGACTAGATTACTTTTTCTAGAATGTTACTAAGATCACATTCGAGAGCATTAGAAAGTACGAGTTTAGAGATGCGTATTTATAAGGTGGCAGTTAAACAAATTACGAAATCACGATTAATAAGTATGGAATCATCAAAAGTCTATAATGCTCTAGATCGATCAATCTTAGATACCCTTCTAGGGTAACCAAAAATAACGAATTCACACAGCTTTGGTGGGAGCTCAACCGACACACTTCTGGGGCTCAAGATCCTTGTAGTTCAGGCTCAGAACCTCGAAGTCGGTCTTTCCAGACCTTTAAATTCGGTCTCGCCGATACTTTGAAAACCAACCTTGACACGTTATCACTTGAACTAACCAAATGTTGCAATAATGTTGCTTGCATACTCACTTGTACGCTCAACATTCTGTCTTGTGACTTGAAGCGGTGCAGTTGGCTGCCTTGATACAAGCCTGGTGCTCTAACATACTAACTCATATTTATAATATATTATTATTTACATACTATTATACATACGTGTTAATTATTATAGTAAACATAAAAATATATAAATTTATATATATAATATACCATAACCGTTGTAGTGGTATATAATGATTATTACATTAATACACAGATTTCTATATGAGTCTTTATATATAATATATATATATAATATATATACTTACTATATACATCAATATCTAATGTATTTTTCATAAATTATATTAATATAATATTAAAGTTCAACATATAACTTATATGCATGAATCATATAGTAGATAATATTAACCAATATATATTATATACAACTGGCTAAACCTATGTCCCATTATATATCTAATACTTATACAGTACAATGAATATATAATATCCAATTGACTAATCATATATCAAAATAGTTTATATACACTCATATTATAGAATATACATACCTATACTATACATATATATATACTTATTATATAAATAATTATTAATTATATAGCATATACTGAGCTTGATAGTAATAGTAACTGTATATAATATATAGTATCAAATGGTAATAGAAGTTTATCACATATCATAACTATATATAAGTTGTTAGTCTCTATATCATAATATATTAATTAAGTAGTTTATTAAGTATTAATATTGAACTCATTTACATTATATATACTCACCTCATATAGTAAACAAGAGTATCAATTATAGGTATAGTACGAATATATCATTCGAATGACCTATGTCATTAATGAAGTCATTGAAAAATATTATGATGCATTTTAATATATTATGATATTATATTATACTACAAGTATCTCCATTACAATATAACTGATCCTATGACATAGTTCATACATAGTCATCATCGTATTGAGGTAGCACTTATAGAATCTATATTTACATCTTTATTGTACTGATATATTGATAATATACAATCCTCTATAATATAATCTAGTGTTGATTTAGACTAGTATCATTAATGTATAAGGATCTACGTATAGAGGGTTTTGTGAGAATCCTATATACTTATTATCATACTTTATGTGTGATTGATCAGTCACTACGTATGATTAGGTAAATAAATACTTATGATTAATAATATGAGTCGCTATTAAAAATATGAGGTATTCATATATCAGTTAAGGAGCAGAATGGATGATGTCATTATACATATATATACCATACTACAGCGATGAAATGTCTTATTAACTAGAATAGAATATATCGTGTGTATGTATTTTATAATAGCAGCTCTAAAAGGTAATATGTGATTTACATATTATATATTTTTACATATAACTAAGCATAATCTAGATATAGATAGTAATACTATAAATAGATAAAATGCTAATATATATACTATCGAAAAACTTAAGATATCTTAGCATATATATCTAGTTCAATGTAAGGGTATATATATATCTTAGTATAGACATTCAACATTACAAATACATATACTAACATTTACAACTAACAACAATCAACACTATATAATATAAAACAACTGAATATAACTATACAATATAACTAAATATATATACTTACATATATATATATACAATCAGTAATACTATAACTAAATACATCATATTAAAACTCACTAAACTATATCTACGATTGAACTCATATGTATATTATCAATTCTTTTATGAAGTTAAGTGTAAGAGCGAAAAGCACACGGCTCGAAAATGACAGCGGGACCAAACTGGGAACTGAAATCAGCACATGACGCAGACGCGAAGCCCCTGTATATATAAATGTATTCATGCCATAGAAGACTATTGAATTGGTGAATGGATGAATTTCCAGTCAGATCAACATATAAACTAAATAAAATTTTATCCTTGTATTGTTAATAGTCTTAAGATTACATAACAAAATCAAATGCTATAAAGAATATTCACTTCTTGAAGATACAAGAAAATAGTGTTACTGCTAAAGTGGGAAGATTTGACAGCTAAGATATGGGATTAAACTCTTATAAGAAGCGTGTTTAAATGGACCGTCAAAGCTAGAGCAAAATAACGACAAGCTGATGATCGGACGATACCAAGTTCACCAAGTAACAATATTTCGGGAGAATAACAGTCTAAAAATAGTTCTTTTATACGACACTATGAATAAGCATAGAACGATTAGCAACATTTCTAAGGGCAAACTAACATTACCCCCCCCACAAAACTTATTTCTCGGCTCAGTTTTAAAAACATCATCGTTGGTTAACAGTAATATCTGTTTACAAAACAACTCATCAACTTCTTAACAATATGGTTATTTTCACAAATTGTCATAGTAATTTTTTAACATCATAACGTACTACTTCGAATACAGTTCCTTAATCAAGAGTATTAAAGCACACATAATTCGAGAGCAAAAACCTAGGGGATGTGCTTCCTTGTAACACTAACGCTTTCATGAGGTAACTGAAATATTATCCCTTTACCCTATTTTAGCCCCCGATCCCCGCCCCTTCAGAAATAGCATTTAAAAAAAACTGTTAGATTACACCAATGTGCATTCATACGGAATTGGGGAACATCAATGAAGATATGATGACGGATTGCGGAGGTTGTGGCGAGGCAAATAATTTGCGCAAATGGGAAGGAGGGCTCCTTCGTGGACATTAGTATGTGGTGATATTGAGTCGTGGCAATAGGCAGGAGTGGCAAGTATCACTCTCATAGTAACGTGCTTCGTCTGTGGGAGGAATAGTATCTCAGTCACCGAATATGATTCGAGACTTTATGAGTAGAGAATGGTTACTGAAAGTTATCGCATATTCCGCCGCCGAATGCCCACTCGTCCAGCAGAATCTAGATGCCAAACAAAGAATCGAAAGCCCCGTCGGAAGCAGGATGTAATAGGTTGATGGGTAGGGCGGCCTTAGGTGAATGGCATTCGCCTAGAGGTACATGGACCAACTCCGAGAAGAGGACGGCGCATTTTTGGCTTCTTGGTCAGCGATTCCCCACATTGTGGCAGTTACCCTTACGCTGAGAGGAGTCCAACTATGAAGAAAATGGGATTTGTATGGTGTATTCTTGACGGGAGTGGAGAAGTCAGAAACGGTGTTTTGATAGAGCGGTGGGCCCACAGGCCAAGCAAAGACCGTGCCTCGCAAGTCCTAGTAGATACACATATGGCTTTTTAGCATAAAGGAGGTAATTTTTAGCGCTGTGTATAGCGCGCTACAGCGTCTTGTAGTCCCGACATATGCCGTGACTGCTTCGTTCAAGATTGAAATTCGAGAAAAGGGCAATACATTATGCGTATTGACGTCATGCTAGTAAAGGTAAATGAAGGACATAAGGGGGTGAAAAGGGTTAATGAGGAGAGAGTGTGGCGGTCGGATAAATAGACACCCAGCAGAAGCGCCATCACTAAGTCCCCCTGTATAAGCAGACGATAGTTAGAAACATCTGGCAGATAAATTCATCGTGAACTCGTGCGGCATGACAGGAATGATGCTTTTAACAGGGCAGAGGATGGGTCTAGAATTTGAAGGAGGATGTCAGAGCACAAGGCCAATGGTAGGAGAGGGCGAATCAGCCAAAGGTGTGTGATATACGCTTCGATCAAAAAGAGCAAGGAGCATACCCTTCTTGAACAGTGAGTAGATGATTAGAAGGAATTAAAGCATGTTATGACCGTCTTCACTGCCACATGGCCAGTAATTAGATTCTGAGGTACTCCTGCATGAATTTGTGTCAGAGCGACGTATCTAAGGGTATGTTGATAAACGGATCTGCTTGTACATTTTATTTTGGTCATGTGTGATTCACAGTGTCGAATGAGAGAGTAGCGCATACATATTGGATTAACTTCAAATTGGCTCACTGAGAGGGGCTGATCGAATACGAAGCTCCAGTGGAGTACGGGCAGATCGACGTGACTTCGGTTTTATGGCATGGGAATCATAACTAGGTGTAGTAGTGTTATGGAGGTAGACCATATACTGCACTCAGCCAGTACTCCAAGTTTTATTCGGTCTTTAAGGGCGTCACGTAAAGACGATCAAAAGCGTGATTTGTCGATCCGCACCAGATTTCTAGAGTGCGATGATTGACGTAACAGGCTCAGGGTGCGATACAACTTGTTTTAGGTGTTTAATATGCGGTGCATATCGTCAAGCTGGTCTCTAGGATGAGCCCTAGAATTGACCTGTGAAGTTACAGGAATGGGCGAACCATATAAGGTTAGGTTTGCTGGAAGAAGGTGGCAAGTTCTTCGCTTTCCTTTTTCATCTTAAAAAGCACTTAGACTGAGATGTATTTCGTGGGAGAATAAATGGAAAGCATGAGAGTAGCCTCACACTGCTGAATCATTTTCATAGCTGAGTTGAAGTTGGGTTCGAAGGGCATTGCCTGGCATCCCGTGCTATGTATAACATGCTAACGTCCATCGACTCATTAGAGAAAAATGTGATAGTGCTGGATAAGGATGGTAAAAATATCATTAAATCCGAGTAGCACAAATAGTAGTAATACATTACTACCTTGCAGTGGAAAGCGTGGACATTAAGAAAAATTCTTCGCGCTTCATCACGGTAAAGTGGCGTGATTAAATAGAAGAGACGACTTGAATGGATCTGTATGAAAAAGACATCTCTAATGAAAGAGGGAGTTGTCCATGTAATACGTGGCGTCATGGGAGCTATTAGTGAGGACTCATTCTCCACTGTTGTGATTGTAATGTTTTTTATCAAGGTCAAAGCAGATCTGCCGAGAACTCATTCCACTCCCGTTGAGAGGTAGTTCACGGTATTCATGGTCTATTTTAAATCATAGGGGTGTCCGCAGGCGTCACGAACGATTTATAGGAAAGCCAAACTGTGGCAAGTTTGAAAAGCTTGGCGACTCTCAAGCACAGGGAGAACTAGCGACCGGCTGAAACTCCATTTTTCTCCATTTAAGTTTCCAGGTTATAGGCAGGTGTCAGTGAAATTGGTTTGTATGTCGCTCAGCTTCGGTCTTAATCCACAGGTTTTGGGGATAGGAATTGCAATAGCTGGTGTTCATAATCAGATGGAAATGAGGATTCGATCCAGATTCTGTTATATAGATACCAGCAAAAATGCTGATAAAAAATACTGAGGGACTTACATATATGAGGAGCATGAATAGAAAACTCATGTCCGGACCACAGAGCAACCGTGTTCTTGCTACTCGCGATGAGCGAGTTTGAGTAGTCTGACAAGTGTTAAAACACGACGGTTAGTTCGGGTAGATGATCTTTCGGCGTGATTCGTGTTTTGAAAAGTCTGGAGTGTGTGTGGTCAGTTCTCAGTTCTTTTTGAAAGGCTTCACGTGTAGCGGTATGATCGAATGGCTAGCGACAGCTATAATGCCTAGCATCAGATACTAATCGATGGAGGGTTATCGTTCTAGTTATATTCAGGCCCATAACGGGCTGTGGGTGAGGAGTTATTACTCTTAGGAGCGCTAGTATATTTCTTGTTGTAGAATATTCGTGACACTAAAGGGGAAGGGGAGTGTGTGAGAGTTAACAGTAAGATATATTAAGAAGTTATGCCAAATTATTGTTTAGCGTTTGACGAATTTATTTCGCTCGATATTCTCGTTTCTTAGCGTGTCTCGCTTTAAAAATAATCATGTTTGGGGTGGTTACGGCGTTTTTTTTGTATTGCTTGTAAGAGTTTCTTTGCTTCTTAGTTGGGAACTGTGCGCACTCTTTGGACTACAGCGCGCGTTTTGCCGACCGCTGCTGAGGAAGACCCCCTCAGTGCGGGTCAAGCTACGCTGCTTGGAGATTACTATTATTTCTGGAGAAGAAGCAAAAGGCTTTCACTCCAACAGTCTCGGAATCGTAGTGAATTTAAAGAGAGAGAGGGATAGCCTGTGCGCTTATCAAAGGAGCCCTACTCGCTCGATCGATACACTAGCTCGAGATAGTTGGGTTCATATTGAAATATGGGGACTCGTTGTTGATGACAAGTTATTTATGCTAAATTGGGGAAGTAACTGATCACTGCGAGATAAGTCAATCAAAGCGGGGACCAGGTAAAAACGTTCATAAGGGAACGCGAGACTAAAGGCAAGATGGTCAATACAAGCAGAGTGTGTGTATTAACCGTTCATGAGGGTGTAGGGGAGTCCTTGTGTTAAGGTCCACAGGATAAAGGGGTTAGAAGATTCTGTTAATATCTGTGGGAATTTTGTGTTGAAGTGAAGGAGCTCACCAGTGTGAGAGTGGGGAGGTTGAAGTCACTAGTATATAGTACCAGGAGTTAGGGGCTGTTTAGAAAGATCAGCTAGTGACTTAGTAAATTCACTATCGAGTAGTACTGACAATAGTAATGTCGATGGATAAGTGTAGTCTTTGCGCTATTTGACAGTGAAGTATTTGGTTTTGAAGAGGGATGGGGAATAGAGAGAGATTAGATTTGTGAATGAGTATTGGCTCCCTCCCTCACTCACTCTCGTAGGAGAGGATTTTCTATGAGTAACTGGCAGATTTATATTCAGATGGTTGAACAGTACACGAATGACTAGTCGAAGTTCTGCAGACAATATAGACATTTGGTGTACTATGTTTTATTAGTTGAAAATCATTCTCTGGGGGTTCTTCGAAATTATAGTAAGTAGGCGAAACTTCCATTGAACCCGGAAAGTAAGTGCATTGAATAGTTATGAGTATGTTGTGTAAGGGCTTGGTGGTCTAAATTAAGACATTGTCTTATGTGCACTGGGGAATGCTTAGAGGTGGATCGATTGAGAGGAACGGATTGGCCGTGGGTCTCGGTCGAGGAGGCGGGAACAATAATCTGTCGTGGGGGGGGCAGGGTCACGTGTACGATACCACCAGAGCATTTTGTTAAGGTTTTATGAACTCTTTTAGGGAGGAGATTTTTCGAGATGTATTGGTGACAGCTTCACATAGAGATAGAGATTAAAGATGAGTCAGACGCGTCAGTTCGCTAATCTTATTAATGCTTCGAAGTTAGTTTGGTCAATATAGACAACTAAATGCTGTGTTATATATAATAGGGAGTGGATCAGTAATTGCCGTAATGTAGCAGAATTCAGTAAATGTGTTAAGGGATTGGAGTTGCTTTCATAGGAACTGTGGGGCATTAGGAAGATGTACGAAAGGTGCATTTTTTGAGGGAGTTGGGGTGCGATAAGGGTTCCAATATGGGATTCGTTGGATTGACAAGTTCGATCTGCAGAGAGATTTGACTAGTGAATTTCGTCGTGGAAGTGATTTTTTGGGAGATTGGGAGATTATAATTAGAAATGGGGACTCTGGGTTCCTGCTCCATGCTCATCCATTCATAATAAGAACGATGAGAGTGGGCGCTTCGCAGCGCTTGCGGCGTTTTGCGTTGGACAGTTTACATTCGCTTCTCGGAGCGCAAGGAATTATTAGAAAGAGAGTGGTTATCACATGAGTCCATTTGGGTTAGCTGCATTTTCATTCAAAGTGTCTGTTAAGTATATACGCGAAGCCTTGGGAGCGCTGATATCGGAAATTCTAGAAGAAGAATTTATAGGGAAGATTCGGAAGAGTAGAGTTTGTATGCATCATCTCGAGGGTTATTGTAGGCTGGGGGAGGGGTCCGATAGCTTGGGTACATTCTATTAAGTAGTTGATTTTGTCACTGACTATGAGTGACCTATAGAGCGATAGATGTCTTCTGAGTTATATGTATGTTATTGCTGGGGTTGTGTGTTTTTGTTTAAAATGTTGGAGCTGACTACTGTATTTTAGACGGAAGCTAATCTTTAGCTTAGGGTTATCTTTTCTTTGCTTTGGGGACATTTTTACAGGAATTTGAGTAACGTGGGAGGTGACAAGAGACAAAGCGAATGTCCTCTTACATCAAGTTTTGGAAACTCATTGGGTAGGAACTGGACAGTGTGTTTGGAAAGAAGTGTTTTCAAGATTTGTGTTGGATGACCAGCTTCAGTTTCAATGTTTGTGGTCTGATTGAAGGTTAGTACTTCAAGGAATAGGGTCATGATATAATAGAGCTATTCTTGATAAGAATTGAGTACATAGGGCTGCTTTTGTTATTTGGAATGTCGTGGGCGTGTGTGACACTAAGGCAGTAGGATCATAGCTGCTGAAGTTTTCACTGGTGATATTCTATTGGTGCAGTTTGCTTGGGATGAAGTTTTGTGGTGAGAATATAGGCACAGATGGTGTGGGGGGTCAAGCAGTGATTTTGTGGTAAGCGATGTGCTTTAGGTTATGTAGGATATTTTTCATGCAAGCTGGCGTATGGTGGCATTCTCCTGCTCTTAATATTATGTGGTATGAGAATGCATAATTAAGCAGACCTCTCGTTAATATAAACATTTTTCTTTTCTCATTCTTCTCCATAATGACTTTCTCACTTGTGCTTCTATTTTCTCATCCCAATTCTCCTTTTTTATTTTCTTATTTCTTCTATCTCATCAATATTTTATCTCTATATCTCTTTTTTTTCTTCTTCTTCTTAATTCTATTCTTTTATACTCTTTTTCCACTTTATTTTCTCTACCAACAATACGGGTTGCAAAATTCACCATAGGTCATAAAGTAATAATATTTAACACTAAGTATATTAGAATAAACAGGTTTCAATTAACCGAGTATCTAAAAGCAAAACAAAAAAAAAACAAAAAAAAGAAATTAGA
>JABUQX010005104.1:0-5000 GCA_015478945.1 Trachelipus rathkii
ATGCGCATGCAATCTGCAAGTGGTTCCAAAAAAATGATTTTCCACACCCTTTCTAGAGGTTAAAAACGTAGGAAAATTAATGAAAGTTATAAAATTTAAGGTAAGATGAGAGATTAAAGTTTACTGTTAGTAGAGCATTGTGACGTATTGAGAAAGTTCTTTATTAGAAAGTATTAGGTTTGGAAAGATAAAAGAGGGTAACAGTTTAATCTGCGTGCAAGTGCCAACTAAAAGAATTGGAAGAAAGAAACGGTTTTTTTTTTGGTTTTTTTTTATTATTATTATTATTATTACAAAGAAGAGGTAAGAGAATTTGACAAATACATTATATTAGGGTGAAGTGAAAGTCGAAATAAAAAAAGAAAGATGGTTCTTGATTACTGACACAAACATTCTAAAATGGAAAAGAATATTTTTTGATTTTTGGTGGAAGTTGCAGTTTTTGGGTTTGGCAGCTGCTAAAAATGTTTTTTCATTGAGGGTCAAAATATCCTAGATGGCATTAAGTCTGTAGCTACAGTTGCCGGAGACATGATTCATGATTTCAAATCTTGCATAAAAATCTCATGTTTGTTAGAGAACTTTATGCCTATAAAGTTCAAGAGCAAAAATATTTTTGGGGTGTATCTTTGTGGGCAATATATGATAAAATACCATAATTTTTCTATGATTTTATGTCCTTTTATCCCTTTCGTAATGACTGAGCCCAAGTTGATGCAGTAGAAAAGGCACTTGACCCAAAGGGTAATAACTGGTTTCAAAATAAGTTTTCTTTATAATACTATTTTACACAGGTGTAAATTATTTTTTCATATTTGAGCTTATATCAATATTAAAATATTAGAATCTGCAAAGTAAAGTGCATTCGTTTTTATAGGCCTATAAAAACAAACGCACTTTACTTTGCAGATTCTAATATTTTAATACTAAGCTCAAATATTAATTTAAAAATGGAAACTTGAAGCAGTTCAACAACTAAAGTTTTGCACAGTGGACACATCTTTACTGGCTGTGAAAACTTAACACCTGGAGCGTTGTCAGCAAAGCACCAACTGAGATGGCTCATTTCAAAAACTTTCGGGCGATAAATACTGCTAATCAAATTGCGCAGGTTTATGACTGATGTTGTTGCACTGTTTAGCCACTTCATCAGTACACAATATCCTTGGTGTCATTCTTTAGTTCCTGGCTGTTGGTTCAAGAAGAAATGCGGAGACTCGTTTCTGACAAAAATAATCTGAATTCATGTCAAATGTCAATCAGTTATTTGATGTTTTTTTGGTGTTAATACGGAATAGCAGACTTCTCAAGAAAGAATAATATTTGAGAATGACATCATGATTATTCCTTCTACTATCATCAACGTGTTGGATTTTGTTGTTTCATTGACTTCATTTGGCAAGTTGTTTATCCCGTCGCTCTACCCACTCATTCCGAATTAATTGTATCCTCTACCTATATCAGAAGGGAAGCAACATCCGAGTCTGCTTCTGGTTATGTTTTCGATTCTGGTTCAACATCTATGATCAAATAACAATCTTCTTTTCCCCCCTGAATGTAATGCAACCTTTTGAACAAAACCTCATTAAGTGAACTAATCTTATCAGGATTTGCAAACGTTACCAGATATTAGATAGGGCAACAGCTGCGATTCCAACAGTGTGTTGGTCTGATAATATATTACAATAAGACTTATATGATTGATCATACATAGCAAGCTATGAAGATATTAGGAGAGTTATCGTAATGAAATTGGGAAAGTGCAGAACTTAAAATACGCCGGTGCACTGTACTTTGATGGACGCAAGGACGCGACACAAACTATGCTGCAGAGACCAAATGATAAGCATATCAGTGCAACTTGAAGAGCATTATATTATACTTTATAAATTATAATACTTCTTCACTCACTTTCCTCACGCTAATGGTAAAGGCAAAACCATAGCAAAAGAATTGTTTTTCCTTCTCTGGCTCTTAATTACAGACCAGATATCAATTGTTGGTTCTGATGGTACTACAGTCATGTCTGGTAAGTACTACGGTTGCATTCGAGGCTTAGAAAAGCCTCTTAATAGGCCACTACAGTGGATTATTTGTACCCTACACAAAAATTTCTTTGTGTCGTGTCTTTGATACTAGCTGGAAACATGGATAGTCCTAATACATTCATAGAACCTATTGGGGAAAATTTGAGTACAGACGTTTTAAGTTGACCATTTTCTCGATTCAAACGAATATCTAACGCGACTTCTCAAAGCTGCCACAATCTGTTGTTGAAGTCTTGAAGACAGATCGGCATTATGCCTGCAGAATATACTTGGCAATTATTTTGGGAACGGCTGATAAATAATAATCTGCAATATCTAGCTTTTTTTTTACCCTTTTGTGCATTCTTTGTTGTTGACTCTGGTGTAGAATATCTATTTAGGTACTGTGTGCCTTTAGATAAGCCATTTTCCAAATTAGAGTGTTTGGTTAAAGTTGTGCAGGAAACTGCCATAAATTTGAGATATGATTAATGCAGAGAGGGATTTTATAGATTAGTATGAAGAATTATTATTAATTAGATAATTATTATATTAATTAAAAATTCTTAATCAAGCTATTAACTCTTATATTTCAGAATGGAGATGACGGAGGAAAGAATTCGAAGAAGCAGAAAACTGGAGGAAAATTTAAGAAGGGCAAATGAAAGGAATTTTCATTTGAATTACATTGATATTAATTGCGAATATTTTAAAATGTTTAGACCAAATATTATTGTTATTATTATATTATTATTACTTATTATTATTATTATTATTATTATTATTTTATTATTATTATTATTATTATTATTATTATAAGAAGAGGAATAATTTAATCTCAACATGCTGCTACACATATGTTGTTCTTACACATGCAGAAATTTTAATCTTTGCAAGTATCACTTAGAAATAAAATTTTCTTTATATTAATATATAATATAATATATATTATAAATATATATATATAAATTTATATATTATATATATATAATTATATATATATAATATATATATATTAATATATATTTATTGTATATGATATCTAATTTTTATATATTATATATATATATATATATCATCACCCCACCTTCTTTCCCCAAGACTGGGGGTGGGTGCGTAACATGCGCCGGAAACGGTAAAGTAAGTAGAAGAATATGACGCGGTCGAAAATTAAGCCCAGCCTTACTACACCCTATATACTTTTTAGTGAGAAGAACTCGTCCGCAGTTCTAGAAAATTCCACCCTAGAGCTTCCACGGGACCCAAGACCCTCACTATGGCATCTCGTCATGTGGGTTCATCCTTGGCCCAGGTGGGCCACAACCATACCCCCTCCTTACAAAAACCCCGCCATTCCCACTCCTATTATGCACTTTACTTCTCGCCTCTGCCAAACTTTGCTACTACACACTGCATTATTTCTTTACTGACCTCAATTCCACTTTTTCTTCGGTCTTTTTCCCAGCCTGTCGATCCCCAGCACACTCCACCACTATACATTCGCGTTACCCAACCCACTATCATCCATCTTTCCACCATGACCAAACCATCTCAACGTACTTTCATTTATTCCTCTCATTTATCCCTTTCTTTCTCACCCCACAACTCTCTAATGCGTTCATTCCTCATTTTATCAATTTTCCTCACTCCTAACACGACCTAGGATTGTTCATCTGAACACCTTGTACCTTAGATATTTGAGACCTCTTATTCCAGGACCATAGTTTTGCCTACTATACATTAACACAGGTAACAACATAAGTTCAGGCAAAGACCCTAGCGCACTTCAAGACTTAGTCCTTCAAATCACCAAGGATTTTATTGGCACCGGCCACCTTCGCTACCATTCACCAACTTTCCTACTACACTCATCCTATTACACTCATCCAACATATATCCTAAATATTTAAACTGATACTTGTCCAGTTTATCACCATCTAACATGACTTCGCACGAAGGACCATATATTTGAAAAAAAATTCTTTATAATATATATATTATACTATGATATATTATATATATATATATTATATATATATATATATATATATACTAATATTATATTATATATATTATTATATATATATATATATATATTATATATATAATATAAATAATATTTAGGGGGGGGGATTTCCCTTAGTTAATACATTTTTCAGAATAAATATTATTTTTCTGTCCTTTCGAAAATTAATAATATTGATTAAGTGACTAAGATTTTTCCTTTGAGTGGAAACCGCAGATGATGGAAAAAAATTGCAATTGTAGAGGGACCGAGTCGGGAGGCAAAGGACCAGGGTTCGATCTCCGGATTCTACTTGAGTTACCTAGAGTAGTTCCTCTCATAGAAGAAGTTCATGTGCGAGGAGCGAATATAAAAAAAAAAAAAATCTGCCTTAAATTTGCTCTTGAAAACTTTATCTTTTTAAAACTGCTGTTCATAATATGGCAAGAAAGTTCTTATTTGGAATTGGGGAAAGGAAAAATTGGGACCGTTATACCGTTGGGGAGGTCGTGAAAATTCAATTTTTAAAGAAAAAACTTAATTGTCACCGTGTTATTTTACGGATATAACTTTTCAAAATGAGATAGAATATTATGGGTAAAAGATGGGAGAGTCCACTCATCAGCATGTTAATGGTAGAATGAGATGAGTAACGGCTCATTAATGACCGCTAAATCTGATTGAAGTGCAAAACCATAAGGAGCATTTCTAAGGGTGAATAGGCCGAGATAATGTGGAGCTGGATTTAAAAAAAAAAAAATAAGATTTTCCTTATTTGTAATCCTAGGTTAGAGTAAATAGTTGGTTAAGCATTCGTCTTTTCATAAGTGTAAGTTAAGTATGAGTTCTAGTTGGAGCGGGAAAATAATTACCAATTCTATCTGCATCCTTGAATGATATGATTGGAAGTCAAGCCATTAAACTAATACTGGTGAGCAGCTATCTGAGAGAATTTAGTAAATGTGTAA
>JABUQX010005104.1:10000-30000 GCA_015478945.1 Trachelipus rathkii
CCGCTTGCCAGAATACTTCAAAGCGTAAATACCCCATAATTAATACTCAATACCGGGTGTTCGTAAAAGAATGTCCCAGTTTCAATGCTTTATTATAACAACATAATATACAATATCCACAGCATATCAGACGAAAAGGTGGCGGGCAGTTTCATAGGTACGAATATGCACTTACGCCAGATTACAAGATATACCTGATAGGTCGACATGCCGCGCATGCGCGCGTTCAGATGTGGTGTCTTCTCTGGTGCGTGGCTTACGCCTTGCTGACACAATGGCGAGTCCCTGAGTAGCTTTCTGTGTTCTATTTGCTAAGTATGAATCTGTAATTAGATTCAACGTGCGTATCGTTTACCTAGGTTCCAATGTGATCCTCCATGAGGCAAAAACATTCACGCCGATGGTATAGGCAATCTGCAACTAATGGATGTCTTTGTAAATGCAAAAGTACAGGACGGCCCAAAGTGACTGGCTACAGGATGTGAGACCGTATCAGGGCCTCATTTCTTCATATAGTCTAAGAAATCCGTTCGGAGAGAAAGTCACGAACTGAAGGTGCCAAAAGCGGCGGTGTGGAAGGTGTTAAGGAAGCGTTTACACATGCGTGCATACCGGTTTCAGTTTGTACATGCTTTAAAGCCCGACGACTATGCTCTACAGTTTACCTTTGCCTGTGCAGTGTTAGGTCGAGACGATGACCTTTTAGATTGTGTAGTGTTTAGCGATGAGTCCACCTTTCATCTCAGGGGTTAGGTGAATGCCCATAATGTTCGTATCTGGGGTCTGAAAATCCGCATGAACTTGTAGTACACGACGTGGTTCCCCAAAGGTTAACTTTTTCTGCGCCAAATCCGACGCCAGGTCTAGGGACCTTTCTTTCGCAGACGCAACCGTAACAGGGGTCGCTTATCTCGATCGATATGTTACAACTTAATGGCTCTTTCACATTATTAGAGGATGAAGCTGTAAACTTTATATGGCAGCAAAATGGAACCCTCCACATTGGAGTCGCATAATAGTGAGAGCGTGGTTAAACGACCTCCAGATCGTTGGATTGGTCATGTGGTCCAGACGACAGAGCTCTATATCTGGCCCCCGGTCCCCGGACTTAACGCCATGCGATTTCTTTTTATGGGGCTGCCCAATGATATATGAAACTCAGAATTGAACATGCCGTTGCGTCCATTACTCGGATCCTGTTAACCAATATTTGGGAGGAATTGGATTATCAGCTGTGGATGTGTCCCCTATAACGAAGGGGGCACATATTGAACATATGTAGGAAAAACTCTGTTCAATGACCTTCACTTTGATGTATGATATGCTGTTGATATTGTATATTACGCTGTTATAAAAAGCATTAAACCGGGACATTCTTTTACGGACACCCGAGTAGTATATAATTACTTAAAAATAATAGGATATGCTAACTTAGAATTTTAATACTAAAATATGTATATTTTTATAAATTACAGCGCTTATGAGGCCTAGTTCTTATATTTTCACTAGTCGCAAAAAGAAGCAAGTTCAAGTAACTAACGAAAGAAGTTAATGACTCATTGAACGAGGCAACAGTCACTATCTTTTTCTTCAACGAGCCAATAAGAAATGAGAATACAACAAAAAGAAAAACGTCAAACATTTCTAAGCGGGGATAATAACCGTGTCAGAATAAACACATTTTGAGCCATTGAGAGGCGTTTGGGAAATTTTGGAAAAAAAAAGTTTGTTATCGTTATCGAATCTAATAAAATTTAAAATCTGATAAGAAAATAATTTATAAACTCGTAAATTTAGGTAACGGTGAACGGATGTAGGGGAAATTTTAACTCGTTAACGTTAATTCGTGTAACTCGTTAATAGTCCGTTACTTCTTTCGAAATTAACGAAGACGAAAGCGTTAAAAGTTAACGAAAAAAATAACGAGTTAATTAACGGATTAACGCTTTAACGCGTTAATGCCACCTTTGTATATATATATATATATATATATATATATATATATATATATATATATATATATATATATATATATATATATATATAATATATATATATATATATATATATATATATATATATATATATATATATATGTATATATATATACCGTATATATATATATATATATATATATATATATATATATATATATATATATATATATATATATATATATATATATATATATATATATATATATATATATATATATATATATATATATATATATATATATATATATATATATATATATATATATATATATATATATGCTTATTTATTGTTATTTTACCTGACATCCTGTTTCTGGATTAGCATACATTCCTGGTTTGAATGGTACTTTGTCACATGCAAAGCTTGTATCAGGAACCTGTACAAAAAGAAGAGGTTTTAATTCAAATGTTAAACTGATAATTTAAGTTCTTACGTAAGCAAGACTAGTAACTACATGACTTGAACTTGCTTACATACTATAGTATAAATATAATTAAAATTATAGTTTTACAATCCAATGCTATAATTTTCGGACCATCTTGTGATTTTGTGTGTGTGTTTACTGTACCTTTCGCGGGAAAATTTCTCGCCAAAAGGTAAAACAGATTTAATATGATTTGGAATATAACAAAAGTTTATTTTTATAATCACAAATACTTTAAATATTTTCTCTTGGTTCTAAGTTTTGAAAGAAAATGACTAATATTTTTTTTTTATTCTTTGTTTTACTTTTTGGTGGGAAATTTTCCCCCGCAAAGGTACACTGGAAAGGTACACCGCACATACACACAAGATGGTCACAGAAGATATAACACATTGGATTGAATCTATAATTTTAATTATATTTATACCATGTTTATTTATTTATACTGTATTAAGTTGTTCAAACTTGAGATTCGAGCCATAACTGATTACTTATATAACCCCGTCCTCTCTCCCTCCCTCCCCCCTCTCCAAGAAACAATGCGCATAAAAGGGATTCTTCGTACATTATAATTTTCTGCGTGTTTTACTCCATCAAACCAATGTTGACGCTTATTCATTTATAAAATTGATAAAATGAAGCCTGCACTTGTAATATATCTATAATATAATACATATTATTTCTGTCCCCCACACTGGTGCGGTGCGGTGCGGTGCATAATTTCACCGTCCTGGTGCAGTGCGGTTTTGGTGCACGATCTCCCAGTGCCGTGGGAATAGTTTAGAGTGCTCAGCCAGCCACCCAGCTTTATATATATATATATATATATATATATATATATATATATATATATATATATATATATATATATATATATATATATATATATATATATATATATATATATATGAGTAAGGTTGTGGTTGTGAGTGAAGACAGTGTGAAGTTATGTTAGATGGTGAGCAGCTGGAACAAGTGTCTGAGTTTAAATACTTAGCATATATGTTGTATGAAAAGGAACGGATAATGAGTGTAGTAGGAAAGTTGTAGATGGAATGGCAGGAAGGCGGCTGATGCAATTAAATCGTTGGTTGATGTAAAGGGACTAAGTCTTGAGTGCGATAGGGTCTTACATGAGGATATGTTGTTACCTGTGTTAATGTATAGTAGTGAGACTATGGTCTGGAATAAGAGGTATAGATCTAAATACAATTTGTTCAGATGGACAATCTTAGGGGCGTGTTAGGTGTGAGAAGCAGGGTTGTGGAGTCGGTTCAAAAATTTTCCAACTCCAACCTTTTCAAAATTGCCGACTCCGACTCCACTCTTTTGAAAATTACCGACTCTTGAAAATTACCGACTCCGACTCCACCCTCTTCAAAATTACCGACTCCGACTCCACCCTTTTCAAAATTGCCGACTCCGACTCCGACTCCACTCTCTTCAAAACTACCGACTCCCCGACTCCGCGACTCCGACTCCGACTCCACAACCCTGGTGAGAAGAGTTGATAAAATGAGGAATGAACATATTAGAGAGTTGTGTGGTGTGAAGAAAGGGATAAATGAGAGAATAAATGAAAGTACGTTGAGATGATGGTTTGGTCATGCGGAAAGGATGGATGATAGTCGGTTGGTTAAGAAAGCGGATGTATAGTGGTGAGTGAGTTGGGAATCAACCTGCTGGAAGACCGAAGAAAAAGTGGATTGAGTCGGTAAAGAAATGCCTGGAGGAGAGAAAAGTGAGTTTGGCAAAGGCGAGAAGAAAGTCAATTGCATAATAGGAATGAATGGCGGGGATTTGTGTTTGGGTATGATTGTGGCCCACCTGGGTCAAGGGATGAACCCCACATTGACGAGATGCCATAGTGAGGGTCCGTCACGGTCCCTTAAGCTCTAGGGTGGATTTTCTGACTGCGACGAGTTCTCACTAATATGTATAAAGGGGGCGGTAAGGCTGGGCTTTCTTTTCGACTTGTGTCATATTCTTCTACTACTTTTGTTTCCGGTGCATGTCACGCACCTTACCCCCAGTCTTGGGGAAAGAAGGTGGATGATGATATATATATATATATATATATATATATATATATATATATATATATATATATATATATATATATATATATATATATATATATATATATATATATATAACTATATATCTTAAAATAAAAATCAATATTTACATATATATTTATTTCTCCATATCGATATCATATATATATACATCTTTAGAGATAAAAATAGTATATATATATAGATATATATATATATATATATATATATATATATATATATATTATTCTTACCTCATTGTAAAGAGGATAATCTTTTCCTGGTATTCCTGGTATCGAATTGGTGCGTTTTTCTTTATAGGGTCTCGGTTGGCGACTTGGAGGGTCATAATTATAATTTTGACCAGCGGGAAAGTGGTTGTCCAAACCAAAGTTTCCATGGCTGATTGGTTTCTGGAATGTTTCATCCTGGAAATGAGAATCGGAATTTTTTTCAGTTAAGTTTAAGTAATTTTTAGTTAGATTATTAGTCGTGTATTCCAAATTAGGTCCTTTGATAATCCTCGTGTCTGCTTTATTATCAGCGTCAGAAATCATGCTACTGTTAGTAAAAGCAGTTGTATCGTCATGCATATTTACGGTACCAGTTAGTAAAGTTTCTTTTTTAGGCTCATTAGAATAAATAGATTTTGATTCTTCTTTGTTAAGAACTTTGACATTTAGAGGTAATGTCTCTTGGGAATTTTGAAGAATGGTATTATTAAGAAACAAAACATTTTTATTTGAATGAGGATCACCAGACAAAGAAGACATTAAATTTGTGATTGTCTCGTAAGATTCCCATGCCATTATGTTGTCAAAAGTTGAAGTGTTTAATAAAGGTTCCTTTTCACCACTAAGTCTTTTGGGTTCATTTTTTCCATTTACAACAGCAGAAGTATATTCCACGTTGTCTGTTGCAGATTGTAAAAGGTCAGAAAATGATTCATCAGTGTAAATAGTTCTTTGAGGTTTTAAATAAGAAGTTTGATTTGTAGTCTCACCGGTTTTGTTAAGTGTCTCAAAATTTAAAACTTTGTTTTCATTAGTAAAGTTAGACTGTAAAGAGATTTTATTAGGAGTTTTTATGTCATTCTTTTGTCCAAAATAATGGGGTGATAATTCCGCAGGTATAAAAGATTGCTCTTTATGTTCACGCTTGTCGATATCATCCTTTTCTAAGATTAATTTACGCTCATAAGATTTATTAGATGTTAAAGTTTCGTTAGGAGGCAATACTTCAATATTTGTGACATTCCCTAACCCTTCATAATCATGCATTTTTTCGAAATTATTATTATTATTATTATTATTATTATTATTATTATTATTATGTGTGTGTGTTATTATTATTGTGTGTGTGTGTGTGTGTTATTATTATTATTGTGTTATTAACGACTTATTTTTTGAAGCAATGTTATTGTTGGTGTAAGCATTCTTCGAAAAAGTAGTAAGAGTTTTATTTTGGAGAGGTTGCAGAGGAATCTGCGCAGAATAGATAGTGAGAGAAGGAGAATTCTGTAAATCAGAAATAGATGCATTCGAAAAATTAAGAACTTGATGAGTGTTAGGGACCATATTTGATGGGACAGATTGATTGTCATTCGCAGTAGTATTAGCCTCGGTTACCCTGACATTTAAAGTGGTGCTTCTTTGTGGATTCCTATCTCCCCAAAAGTTAGGGGTTTTGGCACGAATTCTTTTGGATTTTGATCTTTTTCTTAAAATTTTCCTCTTTTTCGGTTTTTCTATGTACGAAACGTGTAATTTATGTATTGGACTAAAAAAACTTGTATAAGGAGGTTCATTTTCAGAAAGTGGAAAGTTTTTGTCAGTACTATCAAAAGTGTGCTGACCTGTCATGGTTGGGAGCGTAGAGTTTTTAATTATTATGTCATTGAAATTTACTGAAGAGTGTGTAGCTTTAGTTGTGTTATGATCATGGTGTTTATCTGCATCAATATAAAATTCTGTTGGTTGTGAGTTCGTAGTGTGAAGTTTCTGGTTTTCTTCACTAAATATATTGCCTTTATTAAATACCTCAATATTTTTGGACTCAGACTTACCTTCTTTATTATTTTTTGACCGCAATTTTAAATATTTGCCAGGCTCAGATTTGCTGCTCTTAAAATAAGCTGGAGTTGAGTTTAGATCATAAAGAAATTTTGGTTTCGGGTTCAAAAGTTTATAGATGTCTTTTAATGTGTCTTGTTCGTCAAAATGAAAAGGATTATGTTTGAAAGGATTACGTTTCAAAATTTCTTCATATTCAGGCTTAGAAATAAATTCAATAAAAAATTCAATTTTTTCAGCCTCAGGTTCTTGGGAGCTGATATCATCATTCCCGAAGGTCTTTGTATCATATAATTCAAGACTATTAATTGGTTTTTCGTTTGACCTTGATTTAGGCTGAAAAGAATTTCTTTCAATCGAACTACTTTTAGTACGACTTTTAGGAAAGACTTTAGATTCCAAAGAAATAATTTTTTGACTTGAATTTTTCCTTCTTCGTTTTCTTTTACCTTTCCTTCTTGGTCCGTTAGCTTTAGAAACGGGTTTTCTCATTGTCGGTTGATTAGATTTAAGTTGGATCTCACTACCTTGAGATGCGAGACTCTTTATCGGCGAGGATAACTGATTATGATTTACGGTGGAAATTTTCTCCTCTGTTATTGGACTCTCCTTCGGAAAATTTTCTGGATTGTTTTCTAATTTTACCTCGTATTCATTTTCACCTCTTTCAAAAATCATTACGCCTTTGGAATTAATTATGTATTATTATTTTATTATTATTATTATAATTATTATTAATTATTATTATTATTATATTATTATTCATTATTTATTATTATTATTATTATTCATTATTAATTAATTATTAGTGATACTGCTTCTGGTTTGTTGCTATTGTACGTTAACTTTTTTTATGAAACTCTCTACTTATAGGACTTTCATTAATTGAAAAGAAAAAGCTTCAGAAAGAATATTTTTATAATATCGATCGCTGGAAAGACCTTTCATGTTCTGCTTCGGCATCGGCATCGGCATCGGCATCGGCTTCGTCTTTCTACGCTGTTTTTCCGCAGGTCTGAAAATGCGTTTCGGTTTGTTATCGTAAAGTTTTTTCCCAAATTTTGAGTAATATTTTGATTTTTAGGTTCTTTAGTTTAAGAATTTAATTTTCTGAAGTTTTTCCTTCTTTTGGTTTTAATTTTAAACAGATATGATTCTTTGATGAATATTTTGAGAAAGATTTTCTTTTTTATTCTAGTCTTAGATATATTTTTCGGAATTTAATTGATGTTCCGTTGAAAATTCCTCACCTGATGCTCGTGCAATCGCCTCTGTTATAATATCTCTGTAATCAAAAATCTCTTCACTATTATCTAATGCTGAGTTTATTGTTTGATTTTGACCATTTTCGAAATTTGATATAGATTTAGGATTTTGAGTAAACTCATGACGATTACTATTGTCCGAAACGTTCGCAGCTTTTGGAAACTTTTTATGATTTCCTGCATCTTTAGTTTTATCTGACTCATTATTTATATCATGTAAAAACTTCGAGTTTATTTGATTTTCTTTAGTAGGAATTTTAATTACACTTTCATGCTGAGAATTAGATGGAGATAATAAAGTAAAATTATTGGGTTTTGCTACTGATTTTTTAAACGACCTTTTCTTTTCATTGCGATTAGCAGCTGTTTCTACATGAGGATTTCTAATAATTTTAAAGTTTCTGTTGTTGCTTTTTGTAAGAAATACATCTTGTTTATTTTCAAGATTTGAGTTCATAAAATTAGGTCTTAATGTCGAACTTTCATCGAGAGCAGAGGATGACATAATGGTTTTAAAGAATGGATCATTCTTCCCTAATTTTGGTGTGGGTGTGCTGGAACTTGTGGCATTCGATATTTCTTCATAAGTTGACCCTAAACTTTTATTATCTATAGTTTTATTTGTAATATCAGGGGTCGTAAAGGTCAGATTAAAAGACTTTTGAGGGTAAAGAGGTACTAGAGAATCATTATGAACTGGACTAACATCTTTTCCTTTATGTAAAACTAAGCTGCTATTATTTTCCAAAGTATGTTCTATCAACTGGGATGGATTATATAATAGACTAGCTTTAGCTATTTCAAACTGCATTGGAATGCTATCGTTATAAGGTTTATTGAGGACTTGCTTATTTTGAAAACTTGTTTTAGCTTTAAAAATTTCTTTTTGAAATAGGTGTGGAGGGTTTAGAGTTTTCTTAAAATTTCGTTCTGGGCGGCTCTTAAATTTTATTTTTTTAACTTTATTATGCTTAGAGTAAACTTGTGGGATATTTCTTTGAGATTTGCTTGTCTGAAATTCAATTGGAATATTTTCTTTCGTCTTCTGATCTGAGCTTTTTCTCTGCCTTTGAAATGAAAAAGAATTAGGATCTGGTATAGTTGACTCCATTATCACGTACTGCTTGGTATTATCTTTAGCATTTGAGAGTGGACTGTTGATAAAATCAGGAGGTAAACTCAATTTAAACTGTGGTTTAAGTGTTCTGTAGTCTGATTTAGAGTCATCGGTAGCTGTATCTCTGAAATTATGTGTTTCATTGTCATGATTTAAAAAGCTTTTAAGATTTGTATTATCCTGGGCAATGGTTTTTGAGTTATTATTAAGGTTTAAGTTTTTTAACGTTTGATAACTAAACTCTTTGGAATATGAATCATTTAAGGTTTTGTTTTCTACTTTTAATAGCTTATCATTTACTTCGTGTAAAGAACTTTTTTGACTTGGGTTTTTAAATACTTTTGTGGATTGAAATCTCTTTTTATTCCTCTGGTTTAATAAAGGTTTAGATACATTACCTTGTTTGGGCTTCAAGTTTTCTTTAACTAGAATTTTGGAAGCGTCTTTACTTTTTCGATTACCATGCAATGGTAAGGTTTGGATTCCTTTATTATTTGCTTTAAAATTATTGATGATACCTGAAGAAAATGAACTACGGCTTTTAGTATTAGACGACTTCTGACTGACACCTGGTAAGTATTTTTGAGTTTTAAATGAAGACATCTGTTTCTCATAATCTGGAGTACTTTTAAAGTACGTTGGAAATGAATATTTTTCATTGTTAAAAAAATTATTATTAGTTTTGTTGTCTTTATCAACATGTTTGAAATGTGTAGATGTTGATGAATCTGTAAGAAGCTTTTTGTCAGCGTGTTTCACATTAAATTTTTGTGGTTCATGTTGTGTATAATTTTTTATCGTATTTAAAACTATTTGGTCTGAAGTAATGTTTGGGGTTTTTGTCTTTGTAAAATTAAAGTTTCTGTTTGAGAAGTATTGTTTGTTTTTGTTACGCTCTGGTTTTGAAGATTGATTACTGAAAAAATGTTTAGAATTTAAAGTGTTATCTTTTACAAAACCATTTGATGATTTAGTATTTGTATCATGCTTTAAATTGTGAGAGTAACCATTAGTTAAATTATTATTAGAGTAATTTAAAATATTAGCATGCCATTGATCATTCTTATTAATTAAGAAAATAACCAAAGGAAGTTCAGTAGAATTTGATTTGCTTCCAGTAAGGGATAGTAAGTTAAGATTGGAAATGTTTTTAAAGCCATTCAAATTCATTTTGTTTATGATACCTATATTGATAGGGTCCAAAACTTTTGGTTCAACAGTCGGCAATTCGGATTTTACATTCCTTTCATGCATTGAATCATTCAGATTAGAAAGTATAGATTTAAAGACATTAACTTCTCTTGTTTTTCGTGTTCTTTCATGCTTAGAATAATGATTAGAATTGTTAGTAGGTACCTCAGAATCATTCCTAATTTTAGAATTCCCCGTAACATGGTTATTAGACGATTCTGAAGAAAGAGCAACATCAAAAAAATTTTTGTTGTTAGTTAACCCTAATCCCTTGTCAGGTTTAAAATTAAATTTGCTTGCCAAGTTTGAAGGGGATTGTACCGTAAAAGGTCTCTTATAAGAGGAACTTGATCTAGAAGATACCTGGGTAAAAGGCTTCAAAATATATGGTTCTTCGTAAGCAGGCTTAGGTTTATGACGAATAACTTTTTCGAAAATAGGTTTGAGTGGAAATGGCTCTTCATAAATAGGTTTTGGTCTAGGTTTTGAAGGATATTGATCTTCGTAACTTGGTTTATATTTAACACCACCTTTAATTGAAGAGCCCTCTGGTGGGGCATTGGTGTCCAAATCTGCCAATAGATTAGCAAGAAGCTCAGGGTCAATTACTTGGCTGGATATCACCAGGTTGATCTCTGATATCGGCTATTGTTGGAAATTTGGTTCCCTTCTCACTTGCTCTTGAACGGAAAACTTTAGGTTTGTTCATGATGTCTTAAATATTGAGTATCTCCTCTGCTGTAATAAATAATAAATAATAATAATAATATATAAATATAATAATATAATAATCATAATAAACATAATATAATAATATAATAAATAATAATAATAATAATATAAAAATAAATAGATAATAACAATAATAATAATAATAATAAACTATTACTGCAACTACTAATACTATTACTACTAGTAGTCTGCTACTAATACTACTACTACTACTACTACTGAATAATATAATAAGTAATAATAATAATAATAATAATAATATGATATGATATAATAATATTATTATTTTATTATATTGTATTTATTATTATTATTATTATTATTGAATTATTATTATATTATTTATTAGTTATTATTATTATTATTAATATTATTATTATTATTACACTGTACAGTTTTTGAAAGGGTAAGTTTCGGGATTTTTACGCACTAACTATATGGGTAGTTTTATAAGAAGTAAAAGAGATTCTGTATTCATGGTCAGTTTCAATCTTTCACCACTTCACCAATACAACTTACAAAAGAATATCTTCCGAACATACAAACACACACAAACACGTGAGCGCACACACACCTACACACACTCTCTCTCACACACACATGCACCTATACACACCTACAGCCGACAGCAAACTTATCTATTTTAATATTCTTTTGGCTCAAACAAATCACATCCACACCGGGAACTCGGATCTTTTTGCGCCCCTAAGAGGTTCGGACAACCATTGTATTATAAGGTCGTAAGTGAGGTTTCTCCATCATTGCCTAACTTCTATTACAATATTCTTCGACCATCGTCAACAAATTAATTAAGCATTCTCTTTCTCT
The DNA here is from genome assembly GCA_015478945.1 of Trachelipus rathkii. Taxonomy (NCBI): domain Eukaryota; kingdom Metazoa; phylum Arthropoda; class Malacostraca; order Isopoda; family Trachelipodidae; genus Trachelipus; species Trachelipus rathkii. The sequence goes on from JABUQX010005104.1 coordinate 21,685, forward strand.
GCCTAGAGGCCTCCATCACTGTCGGTTGGGAAGGTGGTAAAGGGTCCTTTTCTTCATAAGAGTTTTGTTCAAGACTCTCGCAGAGTTTATTATTATATTTAAGTAAAAAGTAAAGAAGGGCGTAGTTAAGAGTGATCAAAATGAAAGTAATAACCTTGGAATTTACAGATGAATATTAGTGTTATGCAAGTGTTTTCTTTTAGAAAGCGATTTTTTTGTGATATATTATATATTATATCTTATATATATATCATATATTTATATCCGTATAAATAATATATATATTATATTATATATAATTAATAATATATATTTATCATATATATATATTATATATATATATATAATATATATACCGTTAATATTAACATTATCTTGAAACTCTATACCTTTTTATATTTATTTACTATTATATAATATATATAACAAATATATAAATATTATATATATATTTATATATCAATATAAATGTATTATCAAGTTCACACAATTCTTTTTAAAGGTTCTGTAATTAAATAACCGAGTTTTATAAAATTTTAAAATTCCTAATTTGATAATTAAAGAAAAATTCCTTTTTTTACTTAAAAGAAAATTTATTCAATAAGATTCTCATCACAAATGCTTGACATTACGTGAAATTTTTAAGATTTGCCCTATGTATTATTATTATTATTATTGATTATTATTATTATTATTATCTATTATATTATTATTGGAGATAGTGAGAGTAGTAGTAGTAGTAGTATAGTAGTAGTAGTAGTAGTTATCATTATTATTAGTAGTAGTAGTAGTAGTGGTAGTAGTAGTAGTAGTGTTTATTATTATTAGTAGTAGTAGTAGTAGTGTTATTATTATTATTATTATATTATTATTATTTATGTATTATTATTATTATTATTATTATTATTATTATATTATTATTATATTATTATTATTTTATTTGTTCTTTTATTTGAAAAGCTTTTCTTTGTCAGTCTTTAGAAATCGATTTTAAATATTTATTTTTTCCGAATATAAAACGCAAAGATTAATCTCTCTACCTCTTTTCTTTGAAAACGCGCGGCGCGTTCATCTAGACAGTCAAACACCACACCACACACACACACACACACACCACACCACACACACCACACACACACACACACACACACACACACACACACACAACACACAACACATTGAACACACGAAACACATTCATCTAAAAATAAACATTCATAAGTACTCATTTTAAAAAATAATTTACGCTTTCTACCGCTAATCATAGATATATTTTTTTGAAAAGAAAAAAATTATTCTCCATTTTAGTGACAACTCATTTTTCCAATTTGAAATGCACTTCACTTTATTATTACTATCATATATATATAATATATTATATATATAATTATTAATAATTTATATGATATTATATATATTATATATATATATTATTATATATATAATAATATCTTATATATATATATTTATATATATATATATATATATATATATATATATATATACATGGCCGTAGGCAAGGGGGTGCGGGGGGGGCACATTGCCCCCCCCCCTAATTTTGGCGAATAAAATTGAGCCTTAATATGTTTGCCAGAGACGATTTTTAAGGGTTCAGTAGTGAAAACTATACTGAAAAAATAACATCAATCGATAGACTAATGAAAGTAAATTAACAATTAATAACGGTATTATATTATTTTTCTAAAGTTTATGTGTTTTTGTTTTCATATTGGGTTAAAGTCAACTAGCTTGTGCTTTTATACAGGTGGATTCTTCTGACATTATTCTCCGCTAGAATTTTCAGTATTTGTCGATAGCATTTGCGGCTGCCAAAGCTGTTTAATCAATCACGAGGCGTACCTGATGATATTCAGCTGCAGACAAGATTTAGAAAATAATTGCAGAAAATAATAATATTCTTAAAGCAATTTTGAAGACCATAATTATAGATGATATATACAAAAAATATTATATATATTTATATATATTATATTATATATATATATATAATATATATAATATATATATATATATAAATATATATATAATATATATATTATATATAATATATATATATATAAAATATAATATATTATAGTATATATCCTCAACCTTTGCCCCCCCTAAAGAAATCCTGCCTACGCCCATGCATATATATAAAATAATAATAATAATAATATAATAATAATATATATAATAATAATAATAATATAATAATAATAATAAAAATAATAATTAATAGAAGAAATTGCTAAATTATTTAGTATTTTTAAAACGATTATTAATAATATATATATATATATATATATATATATATAATAATATCATATATCTATATATATATTAATAATATATTATATATATGTAATCTTATAATATATAATATATATATATAAATATATATATATATATATTATATATATAGATAATTCTTAAACACGCTTGACTTATGTTTCACCACTACTCCTTTTCGTTATAAATACACAATTTTTCCCACGTATTTATAACTTTGACCATATTCTTATAGCTCTTTATTATAATACTTTCTCTCCAGCAGCTCTATCATTCCCTAAACGTACTTCCTGCACTTGAACAGGGCTGATTGGGACGCATTTTCCGGCTTCTGCGCTAACTATTCTTGGAATGAATCCTGCTTCGATGTCTGCCGAAATGTTAGGGAACATTATCGCCGATGGGTTAAGCAGGTTCTTTCAATCTTCAACTAAATACTTTTCTCCTCAAAATCCGTGGTTTGGTGGCACATGTTCTCGTGCCCATCAGAATAGAGACAATGCTCACCGGGAATGGAAAAACTCTAGTTTTCCTATCACTTTCCTTCAGCTCGGGATCGTTGCAGGGGTATTATTCTATAATTTCCCATTATTATTCTATATTATCATATACTTTCCCAAATGTTAGTGCTCTGACCACCTTGGTTCTCCTACTGATAAAAATTTCTGGCCTCTTGCCGAAAACACGTCTGATATCTTCTGGATGATTCTGGCATCCCTCCTCCTCCTACTACTCTCAGGTATCCCATGACAAGGTTTATGAGATCCATGATCTATGAAAGTTAAAAGGCTAATGGTCAGAATGGCGTTTCTCCCCGTGGTTTGAGATAATACGGTTTTGAGCTGGCGCCTGTACTCGTTTAACTATACTCTTTGGCTCTTAATACTAATACTTTCCCTCACTATTGTAAGCTCGCATATATCCAACTTATCTCGAAGAAGAGTAGCAGCTCTGAGCATTCTAACTATCATCCTATAGCTCTCACTTGTATTCTGTTTAAAATCTTTGAAATTCTCCTCATCTCTCATATTCTGGATCATCTGTAATTTCATTTGCCTCGTTAGATCACCAGTATGGCTCCCTACGTTCACGTCAACTGGTGACATATTACCCTATCATTGATTTATGGTCTTCTGCCCTTATGGATTATGGCGAGATTTGTGTGGTAACGCTTGATATATCGAAAGCTTGTGAGGAGTATAGCGCGCGTGGCTACTTTTGAAGCTCCCATCCTTTGAGTTTTCTCCTAATCTTTGCTTATTTATGCCTAATTTCCTTTCAGATTGTTCCATATCGGCATTTGTTGATGGAGGGACCTCTTCCTGATATTCCCCAAGGTTTTGTTCTATCTCCTACTTTATTCTTACTTTTCATCAACGATCTTCTCAGCTGCACCTCTAACTCTGCTCACTCTTATGCTGATGATTCAACTCTCCATTATTCTACTCATTTCAAACCTGCTTCCTCTTTGGCATCTAGAGTTGCTTTCCGATTCTATTCTTGCGTATCTGGATGGAAATTCCCTGCGTGGTCACAATAACCATGTGAAATCCAACTTTTTAAAAATTCAATTTCTTCACATCTCTTTCTCAAAAATACCTCACAACTTTCCTATCTCTCCGATGGCTCTAACGTCTTACTTGTTAACAACATAAATATTCTAGGTCTGTACATAAACCATAAATTATTTTGGAAACCTCATATTATAACTGGTAGATTGGCCTCTAAGAGGCTTGGGGTTCTCTGTTCAGGTTGCTTGAATTTTTTCCTTCCGAACAGCTACTCCATTTATATATATAAGGGTCTTATCCACCCTTGTATGGAGTACTGTTCTCACCTTTAGGGAGGGGGTTCCGGCTCCAATCTCCTTTTGAATATCTCTGAGTCTATAGCTAAAATACTAATAAATTGTCTCCTACTTTCAAACTCCCTTGACCCTCTATCTCTGAGACTTGCTGGTGGTGCGCGATCTCTTTACGACAACTGCACGAGGGAGTTGACCTCTCGTAATCCACCGACACTGCGCTCCACCCTTAGCACAAAGGGTACCCTACTCACACATGAATTTTGTGGGAATATCAGAAACCTTAGGCTTGCTCGTTGTGGTGCCTCCTTCTCTCCAACCACCTCTTTTCTGTGGAACTCCCCACCATCATCTGTTTTTCCTGTAGTATTTAATCTTCCCCTCTTTAAAGCCTTTTTCTGCGTTCACCTGAGAGATATGCGTTAGACTTGCCTTTGGCTGGTTTTTCCTTCTCTAACTATTCTGCCCTTCCTTGAAAAGAGCTCTGCCAGTGAGTGGTGGTTACCTTTGAATATATATATATATATATATATATATATATATATATATATATATATATATATTATATATATATATATTATATAATATATATATATATTATATATATATATATATTTTATATATATATATATAATATACTATATTATATATATATATATATATATAATATATATATTATATATAGATATGTACATATATAAATAATATATTTATATATATAATATATATATTATATATATAATATATATATTATATATATATATATATATATTAGAGGGGCCTGATATGCGCATTCGGATTTGTCATTTTTAACATCCGCATCCACTTCTATTGATGTTTATTTTATGCGGATAACGGATATAATGAGTCACTTATAACTATGGTACGAGAGTTCAAAACTCAAATATACAAGTGAGGTGAATGTTCATGTTCATCATTTCTTATCATATTTTACTCTAAAGAGAACCTCTTTATTTCTGTTCATAGATACTTTTTTTTAATGCAGGCACAAAAATGTTGTTATAAAATAACAAAATTAAATAAAATTGACTTTAATGAATTTCTTAATTTTCAGAAATGCAGATTATGATTTTATAACCTTTTCCTATGGATGGGGGTTGGGGGGGAAGAGGTTGGTAGCTTGAGAGTTGGGTCGACGTCCTGCAGTAGCAGCACCCTGGTACAACAGATACTAGGAATTTGAAGCATAATTTACTTCATACGAGTATGTCGCTATTCACGGACAATCTATCTATTTTTAGTACGGAATTTTTTTTACTCAAATATATTTAGTAAATAAAAATTTCACTCATCTTTCATTAAAACTTTTGATGCCTAAAACTATCCGCTATTCACATCCGCAATCCGCGGATATTGAATATAAATATCCGCAAGCATCCGCATCCTCAAATAATACAAAACTGATATCCGGTCCACCTCATATATATATATAATATCCACAATATATATATTTGTATGTATATAAATATATTATAAATAGATTATATATATATAGTATATATAGGGCGTAGTCTGTATATATATATATATATATATATATATATATATATATATATATAATAAATAAAAAAAATAAAAATAATAATAATAATAATAATAATAATAATAATAATAATAATAATAATAATAATAATAATAATAATAATAATAATAATAATAATAATAATAATAATAATAATAATAATAATTAGTTAACTACTTTGTCGTAGGTTGATGATTTTATTTAGTATTTTTTTATCCCTTGGTGTTTTTTTTTTATTATTAATTTTATAGGATATTGGCGATGGTGGCAATTTTCAACTATTCGTTATTGCAATTAATAACAAGTTTTAAAATTGCATCTTGGGGTGAGGGGGGGGGGAAGGTTAGATGTAATTTTATTTTAATAAATACACTATTTAAATAAAACTTGGTACAGTACGCACCAACACTTTCATACATACACATAATATATATATATATAATATATATATTATATATATATATTATATTTTATATATATTTCAAGTTTATTTATAGATACATATAACATCTATATATATATATATATATATATAATATATCTTCATATATCGTGAAATTGACTATATTTATAATAATATCATATATATATATATATATAATATATATATATATATAATATATATATATATATATATATATATATATATATATATATATATATATATATATATATATATATATATATAATATATATATATATAAATATATATACTATATATATATTTATATAATATAGTGTATATATAATATATATAATATAATATATATATAATATATATATATATATATATATATATATATATATATATATATATATATGTAACTAAATTAATAAAACAATACGAATGGGGGGGAGGGAAACAACTTTATAACACTAAAAATAGAAATCCAACATATTCTCGAGCTTTCGCTTGCGATTCGCGTCAAGCCTCCTTCAGGAAATAAATGTTAAAAGAGCCATCACTCCAAAGAATAGGCAACAAGTGAAGTGGCTATTGGTTGGTTATTTGTTTATTTTTTAACTGTTTAAAGTATTTTGACGAAAGTATAATGGAATTTTGAATTTGGTCAAGCCTGAAATCTCCTGCAGTTTTGTTGAAATTAGGCGTATTATGGATGTAGATGGATTCTATTATTTTCCTTTTTTGTGTATGATTTGTAAGTTTTAATATAGAGATATTTTGTGTATTAATATTAAAATAAAAATTAATAAAATTATAAGTAAGGGCAGCGTTGGTGTTGTTTTTTCCCCCTTCCCCCAAAATTAAATTTTAAGACTTGTTATTAATTGCAATAACGAATAGTTGAAAATTGCCACCATCGCCTATATCCTATAAAATTAATAATAAACACCTAGGGATAAAAAAAAACTATATATATATATATATATATATATATATATATATATATATATATACTATATATATATATATATATTATATATAGACATATAAATAATATAATATATATATATATATAATTATATATATATATATATATATATATATATATATATATATATATATATATATATATATATATATATATACCTAGAGATATTATATATATATATATATATATATATATACGAGTTCCCGATAGATCAATGGATTTAACGATTTTTTCTTGGTTAAGGATTGTGATTCGTCCGTCGCTCTCGCGATTGTTCGACCCACGATCCTGTTACCTGAACGGACACAAAATTTAACATCAGTAGGATATTTTCTGTAATAATTAATTACAGTTTACGGTATAGCGAATACACTAATCTCAAAGCCCGAACATCACTAAAACATAGTCAACATAAACAACATAATACCATATTATAATGCAAAAAATCAAGGTTTCTATCTGCCTCTACCATAGAAGGTCCACCTGTCAAGAAAGAGTCAAAACTACGCCCATCGATGGCTAGAATATCTAGAGGCAAAGATTGCTATCAATCTTAATAATCTGTGCAGTATTTCCACTTGGTCGGGAAAACATAGTAACACACTTTCCTCCGACTATAGTGCTTAACTTAATCGGGCTAATTAGGGGATGCTGAGTCGTTTCTTTGCAAACTATGCTTGGAGTGAATCTTGCTTTGACTCGGAGGACGCTTCCGTCACTGCTGAAAAGGTAGGGGGTCGTAATCATTGAGGGTATGAGAGGGTTCATTCTATCTTCAACTAAATCTTTTTCTCCATAAGATCCATGGTTCGATGGAGAATGCTCTCGCTCTATTCAGGAGAGAGACATTGCTTATCGGGCGTGGAAAAACTCTCGATCTCCTATCACTCTTACTAATTTCCATTCTGCTCGGAATCGTTGCAGGGCTATTATTCGACAGGCTAAGAGGGCTTTCACTAAAAGAAAGTGCGACAACCTACTTGGCTCTCCTGCTGATATTTCTTCCTCTTGCCAAAAACATCTCTAATAACTTTTGTAAATCTGCCTTTCCTCCACTTATTCGCTCTGACGGTTCTGTAGCTAACTTTCCTACTGAAAAGGCTAATCTCTTCGGTCTCCTTTTTTCATCTAATTCTACCCTGGGTGATTCTGGCATCCCTCCTCCTACTTCTTCTCCTCTCAGGTTTCCTATGCCTCTTTCCGTGATTACGCATGATCGGGTGCATGGGATTCTGAGATCTATGAACGTCAGGAAGGCTAGTGGCCCGGATGGCATTCCTCCC
>JABUQX010005104.1:42500-45000 GCA_015478945.1 Trachelipus rathkii
TATATATATATAAGATTTATATATATATATATAGCAGTATATATATTAGTTAGATAGTTAAGAAGAATATATATATATTATATATATATATATATATATATATATATATATATATATATATATACATATATATATATATAGTATATATATATATATATATAGTATATATATATATATATATATATATATATCTTAATTTTACTTGGATAGTGACCCAACCATGAGTCAATCTGTTTCATTCATCTACTTATGCACTTTCTTTTTGATATCTCCTTAACTCCATCGAGCCACCTCTACTTGAGTTTACTCCTCCTTTATTAAGTTCCACCTCTGCCATTAAACCTTTAAACATGTCTCACTTAAATAATTCACTCTAATAATATACCCCTAACATCAGTACCCTTTGTTTTGCTCTTCCACTTTACTCCTCTTTCAACAGTACATTTAATTTATTCGTTCATTTCTAATGTTATTCTTTCTTTTCACCTCACAAATTCTTCATAAGCTCTTCATTCTAAAACTTGATTCTTTTAAGCAACTTACTTCTCTGTTAATTTTGCATTCATTCAGAACAATAAATACATATATACGTTCATTTTATGCCTCCATTAATAAATTTCCCTTTTCTTTCATATTCCCTAACACTATTTTACATTTTCCCACCCTGTGTGTTATTATGACCAATCTCTTCTTTCTTCCCTTTCAAATCTCCAACATCCATCCCCAAATACCAATAGACTAATGCTTTCAAATTTAAAAGATTCAATACAGACCTTCTTCATTTTCGTACTTTATATTAATTTTCTTTACTTTTTCTGTTAAAAATGTGTGTGTGTGTGTGTGTGTGTGTGTGTGTGTGTGTGTGTGTGTGTGTGTGTGTGTGTGTGTGTGTGTGTGTGTGTGTGTGTGTGTGTGTGTGTGTGTGTGTTCTAATGCCTTGATATTCTCGTTCAAACTCAGGCAGTTTTTCACAGTTTTACTGATGAATTTGCAACCAACACAGTAACTCCAGCAGATAATAGAATGTTTATCTCGTGTTTATCCCCATGTATAAACACACCCACTCCTTTTCTTTTCTGTCTATATTCCTAATTATATTATCGAAAAAGGCATTAAAAATAAACCAAGAGACATAACACGACTCTTTCTCAGACCAACTTCTTTAAAAATTACAATATCTATAAAGGTATGAAATAATCATGAATACAAATACACCCTTTATCACATACCTTAAACAATTCATCTTCCTTTCTCTTATTCCTGGTGTTCCTATAAAATCCCCAAAATCCCCAAACCTTCCATTGTTTCCTCTTTGCATTAGTCATATTCCCTTTCTGAATTCAGGAAGCATAGAAAGCGTCTTTTTTAATTTTTATTAGTATATTTCTGCTAACATTTTGAAAGTAAACGCTTGAACGACACATTCTCGAGACATCGCCTATCTTTAAAATTACACCGTCTTCATCAAATTGAACACCTATAACTCTCTTATCTTTTTCTATTTTCACTCATCCATGTAGTTCATCTACTACACTCAATATGCTTATTCCTTTACAATTAAATTACTCATTTTATCCCCATTATAAAATGATACAAAGCGTGAGTATTTTCAATCTTGTGGTACCTCTTTTGGTCCCTCATACCCTCCCCATCACACATTACTTAGCATCATTAACCTCTTATTAACATTATAACCTTAATTTTCTTTTCGTACATATTTCCACTTTCATGACATCCAAAATCATTTTCTAATATATTCTAAATTTTCACACCTAACCTCCTCCACTCTAATATTCTTTTTTATTCTATCATGCTTTCTTTCTCTTAATCTTCTAATTTCCAGTATTTGGAATATTCTTCATATATAATATACTATATATATCTTCCTCTAGATATTATATATATATATATATATATATATATATATATATATATATATAGAGAAAGGAGTATGTATAGAGAGTTATATCTGTATATATAGTTATATATATATATATAGCAGTTATAGTTATATATATATATATATATATATATATATATAATGATTGCATGACTATACCACGACGATTTTCACCCCGATTTTGCCTTGACAAAAAATAATTTATTGAAACGTTTAAACAAAAAACTGAAAAAATCGTTTAAAAAAATAAAAGATTTTTTTTTATTTTGGATAAAAACAAAATCTTTTTTGTTTAACTTAGTAATGATCCATTTTTATCTCTAACTTTTTTCTCTTACTTATTGCTTGAACTCTTTAACATATTCATTTCTAAAAACCTTGATATATATATATATATATATATATATATATATATATATATATATATATATATATATATATATATATATATATATATATATATTTATTATATAGAGATATATATCAAATATATATATTTCTAATAGTATCTCTTTTTGTTATATTTGTGCAGTAGTATATATATATATATATATATATATATATATATATATATATATATATATATATATATATATATAT
>JABUQX010005105.1:10000-26532 GCA_015478945.1 Trachelipus rathkii
GAGGAGGAGGAAGTTTTACAGTGTGCTCTGCACAATATCTGTTCTTATAGTAATGAAGGTAGTACCTCGTTAAAAGGTTAATCCTGCGAGACTGGGCCTTTCTAGGGGGGGTATTGACTTCTTCAAATACTCTGCCTAAACTACATAATGTTGCCAAGATCTCCCTCTCAACTTAAAGCCTCGATGACAGTATCCGTCGAACCCTACCAACTTATGCAACTTATATAGTCTGTCACTAATAAATCATTGGACATCCTTTACTGTGTCACAGAACGTATTACAGTACAGTATTGCTTTAGCTGCTGGAAATATGGACATTAAGCTACATGTATTACATCTTCCTATAAATTCTAAAAATAAATTTGCGTGTCCCATATTGAGTCCTTCAAACTTGCCGTTCTTATTGATTACGAAATATTATTATTCTATATGTACCTTAACACATAGTAATCTTGATTAATTACTTTTGAAATATGGAATGGATCAACTACAAAATTTTTATAAATCACTACTCCAAAGATACTGAAATTGTCACTTATACTTTCCTGCATACCTTTGTGAGCGAACAAGAGTCGGGATTTCTGCTCTCTATAGATATATATACGACTTAATTGAAAAACTTAAATCCTCTGCCTGTGGTCACCAATCCCTCAACATTTCAGAAATATTTCCAATGCTCCACAGGTGCCTCCTCTTTTTAAGACATTAAGATTATAGAGACAGTAAGAAGCCACATGGGCCTGTTTCGAGACTATCCCAACGTTCTAAACTCAACTTAACCAAACATAATGCTCATGAAGGGCAAAATCACAAAGCACCTAAGGGCTTGTCAAATTACTGCTTAGTCCAAAAAAATGATACCAATTGCTTAGCTCAAAAATATTAATTGATATATATTGGTGTTAGTTAAACAATTAAAGTTAAAAAATTTAAGATAACTAGTAGTTATAGTCACACATAGGGTTGGGATAAAAAAAAACTGTGTTCGTTTTTTTAAAAAAAAGACCAAAGGCCCAAAAATTTTTGTTTTATTTTTGTTTTGTTTTACTATACTTAAATTACTTTTTTATTTTTATATTAAATAAAGTTTAATAGTTTACAGTTAAATATTATCATTAAAATACAATAAAATGCCAATATGGATAAAAGAGTTATGCAATCTATAAAGTAGAGTTTAGTATAAGTAGAGTTTAGTTTTATTAGTGCTCTAGGGCAATTATAAATTATTACATTTCACATGATCTGATTATTATTATTATATATATATATTAGGTATTAGGAGGAGACACTTTTTGCTTTGTTAAAATTTTTTATTTTTCAGCCCACCTTAAAATTATTTATGTACATAATACTTACAATTAAACCACCATAATAAGTATGTACAAAATCAATGTTTGAAAATAACTTACTAGAATCAGGTAAACTGTTTCTAAACAAAAATGCTTTAAACAAAGCTATTTTTTCGCTGATAGAAAGAATATTTACAAAATCTTATTAACTAGATGAAAACACAAATCACAAAAATAAATTTGACTAAATAATCCACAGAGTAGAGGAGGTTGTCCTTATGTGTGCTCTATACAGACTGTGTTCTTTCAAGTGAGCTTGGCGCCATCTTGCTTCACTTTTATGACATCACAAGTTTGTTTTCCTTTTCTCTCTTTGACAAATTCCTAAAATGAACATTATTTGTTAACGATATGTTTATTTACACAATTTTTTCTCATTTTCTTTCTATCACACATAAATTTCTCAGTTGTTATGAAATATAAAAGCTGTTTTGAACTATTTTTTAATGAATTTCCAGTTTTTCCTTTTATGATTTACAAAAGCACTGTTACATCTTAAACTAATTCTGGTTAATGAACTCACTTATTTATATACATAGTCATACACACACACATATACACATAATATCATAATATATAATATTAAATAATTATATAATATAATATATATAATATAATATATATATATATATATACATTATATACATAATATATATATATTAATGATTACCAATAATATATATATATATTACTAAATATGTTAATTAATAATATATATAATACGTATATATTAATATATATATTAATATAATATATATTATATTAAAGTAATATATATATTATACCATTCATAACATTTAATCTTTTCTTCATCCTCTTCTTCTAATCAGCTTACAAGTCCACATTGAATACCTTAACTTTAAAAACTATAAATTAATATTTATTTGCAAATAATGAACATTAGGCTTGGCAAAAACAACATAACTTAACTTAACTTATCCTTATATATATATATTATATAATAATAATAATTATATAATAATATTTAATATAATATTAATATATATTATATAATTTATAATGATTTAATAATACTAGATACTAAATATTTTCTAAAATTATAATTGATCAAATATATGATATAATAATATATATATTATATATATATTTAAATAATAATTAATATATATATATATATATAATATATATATTATATAAATAATAATATATATATAAGACTATCCTATAAATTTTTACAATGTCTATTATATATATTTATATATTCTTAATATTTACAGTGACCCTTTTACCATCTATCCACCATCCCATAACATAAATTATAATATCTAAATATTAGATCTCCTTTAAACCTACAAAATCATACCTTTGATTCTTATTATAAACAACAAAGGAATATAAATTTACCTTATTTTTCTTCTTCCTATTTTTACTGACCTTAGAGTGGGATTAGAGGACCATACTGGCCTCTACTACACCGCCAAACATAAAACCACCACACATAAATTCCCTTAAACAAGCATGAAATATTTATAATCCACTCATATAAGAACCAATTTAAAAAAAATAGACGCAAAATTAATTGAAGCATTCTGTATACCACAATATTTCCCTTAACTGCATAACAATGCTCTGGAGTAACTGAACAAAATAAGATAGTATTTAATGCACGATATGAGCTAATATTTATCAACACCTGCAGCCTTTCTACAAAGGATACTTCTTGGAGAACAACTCATAATAAGGAGTAGAAGATCCTGAGGAATTCACAGGAAGATACAGCTGAATAACTGTTGATCTGAAATATTTTGAAAAAAAGGTTCCAAGGGATCAAGGGAACAAAAGCTAGTATTGTTAGAGAATCTTCTAAATAATTTTTAACATTTGTTTTAATATTGTTAAAGTGTAATTTCTCTCAAATTGAGCTAACCCATGGTTAGAATATATAATACTATATATATATTAAATAATATATATTATATAATATATATGATAATAATAAATTAATAATATAAATTAGTATTTATATTTAATATTAATATTATATATATAATTAATATAGTTATATATATATATGATAATATATATAGTATATCATTAATATAATATAATTATTTATATAAATACTATTAATAATATATATAATATTATAATAATATATATAATGGTGTTATAAGTATCCAAATATTCTCAACTTCAGCGGAAAAGTCTAAAATTGAAATAGTTATGTATGCCAGAAATCTATTTATTTGAGTTTTTGTGCACACACCAAAAATTTATTTTAAACTTTTTTTCATTATAAAATTTAAAAAGATATAAAAAATAATAATTTGTGATTTGATAAAATTAGCTCACAATAAATTAAAATTAGGTCAATAATTAAAAATTTTAAAATAATTTAATTAACATAAAATTATATTAATTTAAATGAAATATTATTCAGACTATTGTTTTAATTGAAGGTTAATTTATCGTCATAATATAGAGTGTGCTGCTTTTTCCTTAAGACCTAGACTAGTTTCAAATATTTATTTAATTGGTATGTATGTATTGCCGAACATATTAACCTTCGTTCTACTATTATGAATTCCTAATTTCAATAAAAATTACATGTAATTTACAACACTTCATATGCTTAATTACAAAGAAAAGTAAAATTGAATAACATTATAGTTACAGTTAATTAATTATAATTTTCTAAGTTATTCGTATAAACAGTACAGAATTTTGTCCTGATAGGTTACATATTTGCAATATCTTGTCTCCTTTTATAATAAGAGTTTTAAGTATTAAATATATTATTCTTTAATATTTAATATAATATTAAATTTATATATATATAATAAACGTAATAGTACAATATATATATATAAGCCTATCTAATATAAAATATATAATATTATTTATAATGTAAATTAATATATATTAAGATGTATTAATTAATATAGTATAATTAAATATACTAATGACAATATTAAATATATAAATATATGATATAATATAATATAGAATAAATATATTAATTAATATATATTATAATTTATACTCAGATTAATTATTAAATTAATTTAATAATAATTATATATTATATATAGTATATATATAATGATATTAACTAATATATAATAAATAATAATAATATACTATTATAAAGTAATACTAATAATTATAATTAATTATATATTAATATATAATATAATGATAATATAATAATATATATAAATATATATATATATAATATATAATTAAAAAATCATTGGTAATCAATAAAGTTATTTATAATATATATTACTATATAATAATTAATATTTTAATATTATGTATAATAATCTATATTAATTTAATTATATTATAATATATATATATATATATATATAATATATATTATTCCTCTGACTGTCGTCGAAATATCTAAATAAAAATAGTAAATATATAATTAAATAAGAAGATATAGGAAAGCTGGTTGAGAACACCATGATTAGGGAAAGCCTTGAAGATTGATCTGAGAAAATGACAGAGCTTCAAGCTAAATTTTAGATACAATGTCTGAGAAAATTTCAGTGAAGTCCCTTTGATCTACTTTCGCATTAATGGTTTTTATTGAAAAAATAAAACCTGTACTGAAATAATTAATAAAAATATTTGTTTTAATTTAATAACATTTAAGTGAAAAAAAATCAATAGCTACATTTTCGATACAAATTTAAGTGGTCATGGAACAGCAAAATTTTATGCCTAATGATCTTTAATCACATAGTTAAAAAATATAATATATAAAAAAAAAGGAATTATCTGAAATAAATGGAAATTTTAAGATCAAAATTTTTAGTCTCTCTATCTATATATAATTTTAACTTTTAACAATAAAATTAAATATATATAATATATCTATATTAATATTGGCCAGTGAAAGTTAGATAAAAGCGCTTTAGATACTATGAAGATGTGATATTCAGCGTCAGCGTGAACCTCGTTATGAAAGTAATATCATCCTCGCATATCTATAGAAATGATAACTGCTGTTACGGTATTGGTCAGTGGTAGAGCACTCTACCCCAACTAGTGTTGAAGAGACCCAGAGTTCTGTCACTGGTCGGCGTGTGAGTGTGAGCTGTCTTTCTTGACTCCGTCTGCTCAGACTTAAAAAATTTGGTGACTAATTAGAATGCCTAGATTAGGGCTCTGCCCGTGAGCGGTGGTGTATTTCTGTACAAATTTATTAGTATATATTATATAATAATATATATATAATATATTTATACAATAATAATTAATTTAATTAAATATATATACATTAATATAATATTATATCATATAATATAATATATGAAATAATTAAATAATTATATAATAAATTATAAATTGTAAATTATGTATCAATATATGCAAGTATTTTTATGTTTTGCCAAAAAATATGCATCTAAAACTATGTCCAAATTGTATGCCAAAAATTACAAAAACTCTACCAAAATTATGGTATCATGCAAAACTTATTTCTAAAGGCCAGGATATACTGGACCTTTATATAAATATATATATCAAAATATTATTCAACTAATTAATATTTGCTAGATAAATGTTTATCTAACTACTTTTTGTTAATATATAAATTTATATAATATATATAATTATATATTATATATTAATATTAAATTATCATTAATAAATATAATAATATGATTTAAAATATTAATATTATTAACAATTATTAATAATAATATAATACTACATAGGTATAAATATATATCAAAATTATGCATAGACAATAATAGTGATCAATATTATAGATTATATAATTAATATTAATATATGATATATATAATATAGAAGTAAATATATAAATAATTATTTTATATATATAGATTAATTATAATATATATATTATATAATTATCAATATACTTCATACGTTATTCCAATCATACCTAATATACAGTTAAACATAACATTTAATATTTCTGAGACTTTATTCCAGCTGGGCCTAATCTTGAAAAAGTTATTGCAACTTAAACACCAAATTGTTATTTTCATTCTACGTACAATATACTCATGATTTTTACTCTATTCCCTCTCATATTTATTCCATATTAATATTAACCACACAATGTGTTTTGAAAGACAGGAATATAAATGAACCCATGAAGTATAATTCATTATGAATAATTTTTGAAAATATTTTTAACAGCATCTTTGATTGTTTTTATTATAGAAACCATCACAAATATCATAACTCACGTTGACCTGACCTTGTAAATGGGATTTCCCATTTTTGACCCGGCCTTGTAAATAGAATTTGAAATTTTTAAATATGCACAACGGAGATTCTAGCTACCACCCCAACAATGTAAAAAATGAAATTGAGAAATTCAGTTTATTTAACTTTCAAAATTATTATTTTAATACTTAAACCATACAGTAGTTAATTATGTAACTACTCGAAAATTTTGAGATCTTTAAATGATTACCCTCATCCAAAACTTTGAGCCCTTAAATGAAAATTACATCAATTTTAATTGAAAACTTTGACATCAAAATTCCCATTGAAGGATTATATCTATAACCATCTTAATCCTAGAGTTGTATGTTGTGCACTTACAAGTATTTGGGTTTGTTACTATATGAACGTTACTGTGCTGGTAACAGTTACGAGTGCTGCGATTTGAAATTAAATATTAACAAATTTTAATTTAAAATGCCAAAATTTTAAATATATATTACTCATTCATGAAGAGAGGGCCACCCTGTAAAAGCCAATAGGATATCTAATTTTTTCTTTGCTAATTTTTTGAACTGGCCATAGATAACATAAACAGCATGCAAAATAAAGTGGTTAACCAACATGTTTTTTTGTCATTTGTTGTATCACTTCATATATAAATTGGCCCTATTTATATATATATAATTATAATAATAATATGGAATATATATAATATATATATATATATAAATAATATAATTATAGTGATAATAATATTAATAGTATATATTATATATAATAGATATTACATATAAATAAATATTAATATAAATATATTACTATTATATATATAATATATACTACTCATCGAAATATATATATAAAATTGAATATTTAATTTAATATCACTATATTAAGTAATAAATATAAATATTAAATA
Organism: Trachelipus rathkii; assembly: GCA_015478945.1. Lineage (NCBI taxonomy): Eukaryota > Metazoa > Arthropoda > Malacostraca > Isopoda > Trachelipodidae > Trachelipus > Trachelipus rathkii. Next base: position 17,444 of record JABUQX010005105.1, read on the forward strand.
ATTTAATTATTATTAGTATTAAATATATCTTATATACTATTTATATTTTGTACTATGACCTAAATATTTGTATAGTATCTATATACGTATACTAGTTTTTTATCTCATATATATGTTATAGTGTATTATCACCCATTTATAAAATTATGCAAATTGGCTTACAATCAATTAATTTATCCACTTCCCTCAGTTCAAGAGTTTATCATATTCCTTTCCTAATAAATAATTATTTATAAAACTTTATATTTAATTGGCTACCCAAAAATGAAAAATATAGTTAATAAATTATTCCACAGTTAAATTATTAAAGTACCATGGATCTTGATATCTGCTCTCCTCTTTCTTTCAAGCTTACAACAAGAAACAATCATACATCAATCGCATATGCTCTTGCATTACCCTCTCTTCTCGATGCAGACCTATTATCATATTCGCAGTATGGATTCCATCACCTAAACACATTCTTAAAAGTTCAAATAAAAGGAGATACATACGTCTATGCTTCCGCACATTACCTTCTCACTTCCACCAATTTCTATTTACACATCGTACCTTCAGATGCATCGTACTCTCTCGCTATTTCACAGTACCTCTTACCACACCTCTCATGAGGAAGAACAATCATATGGTCGTTCGTTTCTCCATAAGAAAGATCACCAGCAATTATGTTAGATAACTGAGGATTCTTAGAGGATCCTTTGGGTTCATTTTAGAAAAGACATCAGTGTTCTCCGCAAATTAGGCGGGAGTATGAACAAATGATTAATTAATACTTGATATTTGGTTAAAGGTGCGGAGATTGATCTAGGTGGCAGAAAAATGACTAAACCCATTTTTCATGCCATCTACATTTGTAAATTACCTTTTTTCATATTAATAAAGACCTGCTTATTATGCTGTGTAAACTGCAATATTCCAGTTATGTAATCTTTTTATCAAATAATTGCATACCTGAGCATGTCTACTATAGGTATTGTGGTCTTTATAAACTATCAGACTAGACATTTGTGCGTCTCTTTCCTCATATAGCATCTTTTTGTCCTGGTACAAGGATCACCTAAGGGAATCCGACCTTAGAGTACCTCACGTTACCTTTATGCTGTATCCTCTATCGTCACGCAATGTACACACATCCCTAGCCAACACTATAAAGAGCGAGATGCCCGAACGAAACAAGATTCCTTCATAGTGTGAGCCACCTCACTGGCCCGGTCCGTGTGCAAATATTTCCAGTGATGTGTAGGCCCGAGTGCCCAATCCCAAAGTAAAATGTCATTGAAACAGTCTATTCCCCCCTATTTGCAAGTGTCACCTGATTGTAACTATCGCCCTTTCGAATAAATTAATATCTTGGTGCTCCGATGCGCGAAATACCTGCAAATGGCGGACTTGTCTGGAGAAAAATGCAAACCATTTTTCATGCCATCTACATTTTGTAAATTACTTCAAAATGACCCATATGGACGAATATCAGTTATGAATTTTTTCAATTATGTAATGCGTAAAGTATGGCTACATCAGACTAGAATTGGTCTTTCTCTATATGATTTTGCTGGTCAAGGATTCCTAAGGGAATCTGACCTAGAGAACTATATTTTGGATCTTTTTCCAACAATCCTACAACTAAATGAGCTTGAAAAGTCATTTCATTCATTTTATGTATGTACTGCGGTTCGAAAATTCTTTTTCTTCCTGGATCCTCTTCATGCTGGTCAAATAAAGATACAAGATATTTTGGCATGTAGTTTTCTAGATGACTTATTAGAACTAAGAGATGAAGATTTGCCTAAGAAACAACAACAGAGCAATTGGTTCTCTGCACCATCTGCTCTTCGTGTATATGGGATTTATTTAAATTTAGATAAAGATCATAATGGAATGCTTTCCAAAGAAGAATTAGGAAAATATGGCATGGGAACTTTGACAAAAGTTTTTATTGATAGAGTTTTTCAAGAATGTTTAACCTATGGAGGGGAGATGGATTATAAAACTTATCTTGATTTTATACTTGCTCTTGAAAATCAAAAGGAACCTCAAGCTCTTCAATACTTTTTTAAAATTCTTGATGTAGATGGTAAAGGCTATCTTAATACTTTTACTTTGAATTACTTTTTCCGCTCAATTCAGGAACAAATGGTTAAACACAATCAAGAACCAGTAAATTTTGAGGATGTGAAAGATGAAATTTTTGATATGGTAAAGCCTTCTAATCCTACTAAGATCACACTTCAAGATTTAATAGATTGCGGTCAGGGTGATGTTGTTGTTAGTATCCTGATTGACCTTAATGGGTTCTGGTCATATGAAAACAGAGAAGTTCTTGCTTCAGAAACTGCAAATGAGAGAAGTCAAATTTAAAATTTCCTTATAAAAGTATTTTGTTTCCAGGTTAAATGTTATAAAGTTAATTTAGCTTTTTTACTAATAATTAAAAAAAGTCTTAGCAAGAATAAAAGATATCATTCCTCATTTTTTTTTTTAAAAGTAAAGACAAGCTCGGTGCAATTGTAATGGGTAGCAGACATCCTCCAGATCCATCATTTGTTTTGAGAGGTGTCAGAGACTCTGTAACTTGTCTAAACTTCAACCCCCCAAAAACAAAGGATGAAAAAATCAAGTATTTAGCTGGTGGAACTCAAAGTGGTACAGTCTCCGTTTGGAATTTGAAGGTGAGAAACTGAACTTAAATTTTTGTTTTTGAAACATTCATAGTTTTAGTTTTGTGACAAATTTTTGCTTACAGCAATTTGGGCACTGCTCTTCTAAACTACATATCTGAAATTATAATAATGCATATACAGGGTTCACACTTTCTGGAAAGTCAGGGAAACGTTTTAAGATAATGATGAAAGTCAGGGAAATTCCAAAAATGTCAGGGAAATTTTAAAATTTCAAAACATATGAAGAGTGATCCATGGACCAAGTTACATATTTTTGATATATTTTTTTCCCTTACTGTTTAATTGTGGAATGAGAGATGTATTTGATAAGTGAATGAAAAGGATGGGCGAGGAATGACATTCCATAAATCTACTTCTATCCTGTTTCTTTCTATTTTTAGTTCACTATTACCTACTGTTCTTCCTATTCTGTTCGTAGAGGTTGTTTCAAGTTCATCCTTTCAATTGAAGGTGATTGGTATATGGATGTTTTAGACTGTATGACTTATGACTTAATCTGTTTATATCTTTTTCTTTTTAGGGATTTATACTTTTTTGAGGTGTTTTTTTGAGGTTTGACAAAGTGATTTTGGATTTTTGTGCAGTTAAAGGTATTTATTATTTATTTATAAAATGACTTCTATTGACAGAGTTTTAAGTATTTATGATGCTATAAAGATATTTATTGACAGCCGAAAATCTCTCAACACGAAAAACCATTACAAAACATTTCTGTTCGAACCAAAGATGTATTTCTAAAATGCAAAGTGGCATTTTTTAAAATTCTTTCCTTAGAATGTGAACCATTTTTACGAAAGTTCCAAACGTCTGAACCCCACCTTGGTCCATTCCTGTTCACAGATTTACAATGTCTCATACTAAATATTATGGAAAGATTTCTTACGTCCAGTAAAATGCCCGCTACAACAACTAAGCTTTTTGCATGACAAGGACAATTTGCGTGATGTAAAAGGTATTAATCTTGGATTTCAGACAAAAAAACTTCTTAAAGAAGTCACTTCGAATGAAAGTAATATCCTAAAATTCAAACTTGAATGCCAGACTGTGCTAATCAAAATGACAGAAATTAGAAAGATGTCCTCTGCTCTGAAGTACAAGCTTGTCCAAGGGCTCTCATCATTGGAAATATTTTTGGATGGTGATTGTCCTTCTAAGAGACTTGAGTAGTTTTTTTCTTATATAGTTTCTGGGAATCAATGTTATGCGGAATTGTGGCAAATTATTAAATTAGGACATATTTTTGCATGGAAATGCAACAGTGGAAGGAGGGTTTTCTGTAAATAAAGCAATTTTAGTGGAAAATTCTGAAATAACATAAGCTCCTGATTTCCAAAAGAACAGTAAGCATAGCACAATGCTATAAGATCTCCATGAAAGTAATTAATAAAGTTCCTTTCACTCAAAAAATGTTGACAAATGTAAGAGCTGCCCATAGGAGATATCAAGAACATCTCAGAGTCAAAACAGAACCCCAAAAAGAAGAGAATAAAAAGGTTGGAAAAAAGAAAATTATCCATACACGATCTAGAACTTGAAGAGCAGAGAAAGGTGTTAAAACTGAAAGCTTTGAGCCAAAAGACGCTGATAAAATCAAATTGTTCTAGGATGCTTGAAGCAGAAAAAGTGTAACCTACGAATCTCGCCCATTTAGACTTATGTGATCACAGTGGACGTTATTCCCTAGGCTATTGTAAGCTTTTAATTTATTTTCTCTTTAGCTATAAATAAAACTGTTTACTTTTGGAAAAAATAAAAACGGAGTGCGTTGGATGGCTATGGGGAAGGTATATGGCCGATTAATAAAATCGCGAGCGGTTCCTGAATTTCATGGATGACGATAAACAATTCTAAAGTAAATTTTCAAATAATTTAATGTATGAACGAGTAAATAGGCTGCAATAATGATTAATAGAAATTTTATACACCAAAAATAACGAACAGCTGGTCAGGGAAAATTTTGCGGATTTGGTCAGGGAAAGTCAAGGAATTCATATTCATTACCCGGCACGAGGATTCTTCTGTCAGTGCACATCCCTGAGTTATCATCAAGTGACTTCACTAATGACTATATGATGAATATGATAACATATGTGATATAAGCTCAGTATGGCCCTATTCCTCACTATACTGAGAAACAGATGACCTTATGGCACACATGTAGCTCACATGCGCTCTCTGGCTTTACTACTCCCCACGGGCCGGATCATACCTACTATTGTTTTAACTTGTATCATCTGGCGCTTCCATATCCCTCCGTTATTCACTAGTGATTTATAGCGATACATGGCTATACCGCGGGCTCATCTTACTAACCGCGGAGGCAATGCTATTACACCTCAGTTACGTATCGGCTCTATTTTGACTTCGGACGAGTGGACTCAGCTTAGGCGAGACTAATACGAGATACCATATCTAGATCCAGGTATGATATAGTATGACCTACGTGGATTGAGTTGCGGGTAACATAGGTGGAGACGGTTTACCTTGCGATGGGCCACGGGTCCGCCTCATATTCCATAGAAGCGAATAGGTGATGATTAATTGAATCATAACTACTGATACGCAATAGTCATGACGTAACGTTAGCAGGGTGAGCATAGTACAACTCCGTCTATCAGGGAGCCTTCTCAGTAAAGTTCACGAGCGTTGTGATATAGCGGGAGCGCGAGTATGAGAGGTACTCGATAAAAAGGCATGTATTTACGACTAGTTATGATTATTAGACAGAAGTATTGATAAATACTACTGCGATACTAGATTATAAGAGTATATATATAGAGCGGTTTTATGAGCAGCGCGATTATTCGTCGATAGAAGTATGATAGTATCGAGCCATACCGTCCATATTATATCACTTGATAATGAGGGTACGTAGATAGTGCATTATAGTATACCATTGGCACATACTTAATAAAGAAGTAGAGGTAATCTAGACATAGATTATATTGGTAGTTAACGATAGGATAATAAACCGAAGTATAGTATATGAGAAGGAACGATATAGATATCAGAACGAGCATAGTAGGAATGCAGAACATAACGGATAAACATCTAAATATAGCTGGTGTACGACAACGACGTACAGCAGACGAGAGAGAGAGAATGAGAGAAGAAGAGAGAGACGAGAGAGAGGACGAGCACGGACGAAGAGTGAGATAGCGGATGAGAGAGAGAGAGAGAAGAGAGTAGAGAGAAGATTGAGAGTTCGTAGTAGAGAGAGAGAGCAGAGAGAGCAGAAGATTGAGAGTACGATGCAGCAGAGAAGGAGCAGAGAGGGAGGGTCACTCGGCGCCAGGAACGAAGATGAGACAGAGATAGAGATGAGAGTAGACGAGACTATAGAGGAGAAAGAGAAGCAGTCTGTCAGATGAGACAGAGAACGAGAGAAGGCAGCAAGAGAGTATGTTACGGAGAGGAGAGAGAAGAGGAGAGAGAGAGAGAGATGAGAGGGGAACGGAGCTCGGATGAGCCATGCGAGGAGAGACGAAAGAGAGCGACGAGAGAGAGAGAGAGAGCAGGGCACTCCGGAGAGAGAGAGAGAGAGAGAGCAGAGAGAGAGAGAGAGGAGAACGAGAGAGAGACGAGAAGTATGTATGGAGAGAGAGAGAGCGAGAGACGAGAGAGAGAGAGAGAGACGAGCGAGAGAGAGAGAGACGAGAGGAGAGAGAGAGAGAGAGAGAGAGAGAGAGAGAGAGAGAGAGAGAGGTACTATGATATATTATATATAGTATATATATAATATATATATTATTATATATATATAGCTATATATATATATAATATAAATAATATATATATATAATAATATATATTATATTATATATACTATATATATTATATTAATATATATATATATATATATATATATCAGTGATGGGCGAATGCGAATCCAGCATCTTGGATTCGAATCCGAATCCGGGTGTGTGGAATGTCGATCCGAATCCCAGCAATGAGAAGCACCATTTCGATTCGAATCGGCCGGAACATCCGTGCGTGTGTGAAACTCTCGCATCCCGGAATCCGCAATGCCATGGTATAAACAGGCTTGTGAATCTCGAAAGTACGCGAAGTCCGGATTCCGACATCCTTCAATGTTTTTTTTACAAATTAAATACAACCAACCAAAATATGACATATTTTTTTTCAAATAGTGTTAATTTTTTATATAAATAACATTCGTTTTTTTTTTCATTTTTTCATTTTTTTACTGCCTGAAAATACATATTTATTTCCATGTTAAATAAGTTATATATATATATATATATATATATATATATATAATATATATATATATATATTATATATATATATACTATATATATATATACTATATATATATATATATATATATAATATAATATGAAGTATATATATATATATTATATATATATATATATATATATATATATATATATATATATATATACAGTGTTGGGCCCGCAACCCAAAAAAAATTGCGGCGCAATCGCAATCGCAATTCGTAAGAAATAATTGCGATCGCAAACGCAAAAACGCAATTGCGGTAGACCGCGAATTGCGGTCGCAACCGCAACTTCGCAACCGCAACTATTGTACGTTAAATATACTAAAACAAGAGAAATTAATACTTCGCAGCAAATATATATATAGTATATATATATATTATAATATATATATATAATATATATATATATATATATATATTATATATATAATATATATATAGATAATATATGATATATTATATATTATATATATAATATATTAAATATATATAGCTATTATATATATATATATATAATATTAATATATATATATATATATTTATATATATATAATATATATATATATATTATATATATTATATATAGGTATATATATATTGAGTGATCGGACCTGAATGTCAAAATTTGAACTGTTTGTAGATGCGGATGCGGATCCTTAATAATGTGCGGATGCGGATGCGGATCCTAAAGTAGATGAGGATGCGGATGTTTCCAGAGATTGGCATGTAAAAATGTAAAAATTTTTTAATTAATATATATATATACTATAATTATATATATATATAATATTATATATATTAAATATATAATTATATATATATATATTAATGTACTATATATACTGTATATATAATATAATATATATCATAATATATATATATATATATAATATATATATAATATATATATATATATATATATATATTATTATATATTATATATATATATATATATAGTATATATAAATATACTATATATATATAATATATTTTATATATATATATTAATACCTATAATATAATATAATTTTATATTATATATATATTATATATATATATAATATATAGTATATATATATATATATATATATATATATATATATAGTATTATCAGTTGTCACCACCACTCACCGTCAGAGCCCTATTCAAGGAGGGGTGTGGTACACCTCCGATATTCATCAACTAACGCAACCTACGCAGATGAGCAGACGCAGGCTTTAAAGTGAGAGGATTAAATTCAGCAAGGAAACAGCAGGAAGATGGAAGAGAGATCCTCAGAACAGAGGTGGAAGGAATGAAGGAAGCACCGCAGCGAAAAAGCCTGGAGTTAACCAATATCAACACAAAACTCATGCGCTGAATACAGCACCCCTTCTGGGCTACGCAGGGCGTCGTAACATTGGTGTTACGAGAGTGTAAGCTCCCTCGAGCACCTGCCCGCTGCGGTACCTATTAGAAAATAGAATAAAGCACCAACATGCGCGCCGTAAAGACTAGAAGGGTCAAGCCTGAACTGAATGTGCGAACAGTTTATAAGCCTTTTGCCTTTGCCTCAACCCTATCCAAAACGCCGGGTGAAACCCGAGAGCCCCCCACATGTGAGAACAGTCCTCCATACAAGGGTGGATGAGGCCCTTGTAAAGCTGAGGCAACTGGAAGAGGAAAAAAAGTCTCGCAGCCCTAAACAAACTCCCAGTTTCTTTGAAGCCCCCCTAGCAACCGTGTGGATGTGAGGTTTCCAACATTTTTTTGGTTTGTCATTTTAGGCCAAGGATGTTTTTATATTGTCAACAGAGAGACGAAAGAACCGTCGAAGAGATACGGCAAAGTTAGAACGAGGTGTTTTAGAAAGAGGGAGATTTGTATGGAGTTTGGTTTTTAAAGACTGAATTTCACAAGGTTGAGACGCCCCCACAGGAATTTCTATCCACATCATCGAGGAATAGAAATCGGAAGAATGTAAGAACGAAAGCAATTCCTAACAGAATACAGAAGGAGCAGAATTGAAATGAGTTGAAGAAATGAAGGTCGAGGTCATCGGCATAAAAGTGGATAGAGTTAGATGTGCATGTGAGAAATCATTAATGAAAAGTAGGAATTAAGTAAGGAGACTAGGACAGAACCCTGAGGGAACACTACAACTT